>CM076571.1:59694746-59967983 GCA_034641835.2 Pinus albicaulis
GCCTCTTTCGACATCCACTGGCCCCTTACATATCCCTCAACCCAAAGTTGAGGTCCATACCAAGATTCCTAAGGGACCATTACGTCGCAACGCTGCTTCTGGTCGAGCTGCTCATTCGTATAGTATAGTAGACGATTTGGCGCAATCCCCTGATGCCATTTCCACACTGGAACTCCTCCAGTCGTGTCCTTCCCAAAAGAAGGCTCTACTATCTGTCGTGGGCACTGTAGATCCTGCAGATGACCAAATGATTGTTTTCGACGCCACTCAATCGGACCATCCTCCTCTGCCTCCTTCCGTCGCCTTCCAAATCTCAGTCAAGATCCGGAACGCCAACGTGTCCTGGTGTATAATTGATGAGGGGGCATCCACCTACGTGATGTCCGCTTCGGTTTGGAAGCAACTCGGATCCCCTGAGCTGGCCCCTTCCACGATCACCCTTCGAGCGTGGGACGGTCATGCCTCCCAGCCCATTGGCCTATTTCGTAACTGTCCCATCACCCTCGCCGGTAAGACCGTTTGCGTTGATGTCGAAGTCATTGATGCCCCACTAGACTACAACATTCTATTGGGGCGAAGCTACACCTATGCCATGTCTGCTGTCCCATCCACGGTTTTCTGCAAGATGTCTTTCCCCCACAATGGGAAGATAGTCACCATTGACCAGCTATCTTATCATGAGCCGCCGTCTCAGACCTCCTCCGAGACGACCATCTCTTCTGTAGCCAACAAGAAAACCGTCGATTCCTTGACCAGTGTCTCCCCCGGCGTCTACAAAGATTCCTCCCTGCTTGGAACTTTTCCTCATCTCCCCCCTCCTCCTATCACTGATCCCAGCTTATCAAATGTTTGCATGATGCAATCGACCCAGGCTGCCCATAAGCGGCCTGCCTCGGCCAGTCAGCAACCTCCCCCTCGCCCTCCGCAACCAGCTTCGAGCCATTCCTCTCAGCCAGCCGGACCTCCTCCTTCTGGCCCTCCCCCTACAGCTGGTATCCCTGACCCCCTTTATCCTCCTGGTACGGTTCCCCCTGGCCTTAACCACCTCGGAGCCGTCCCTCCTGGTCATTACCCTGCTGAGCAGATACCTTTCCTAGCTCCCCCTTCCGGAGTATTTTCTATCCCCATCATGGCCACCCTCTCTCTCCCTAACCTGACCCTTGGCATACCCGTCTGGTACGTTGACCCTCCAGCCGCTACCCCTCTCGGTCACCCCAAACCTTACCTTGCTTTGACACCGGTTCAATCGGTCCCCCTCACCTCCTCCGGGCCACCAGCACCTCCACAGGACCCTACCCCTGTGGTACCAGCCCCCGGAAAGAAAGGCAAAGCTTGTAAGGGGGCAACCCATCAGGACCAGGCCGCCCCGACAACTCTCACCCCTCCGCGACCACCAAAGCCCGCCATCCAATGCGCTTTGTGTGATATCGTCGGTCACGCCACTCATATGTGTCCTGAATTGCCGCACCTCAAAATTCTGGTCAACGAGACGTTCCCCGACTCTAACATCCTAGAAGTCTACGTCACTATCCCAGACTCTATCTCGAAACTCAAAAACTTGCGCACAAACCACCCTTGTGCCTTGTGCGATTTTCACGGAAATTACACCCACCTCTGTCCCCACCTTGATGAGTATCGTTCCTCTTTGGACATGTACCGCCAATTCAAGGCCACTTCGATAGGACCAGAGGACCTCCCTACTCCCATTCACATTCCTCCTCCCGCTATCGAGCCCACAGCGCCGTCAACCACCATTTTGTACCTGTCATCATCCTTGCGAGATAGTTCACCTGCCCTTCAACCTGCCGATCCTCTTAGCTCCTCTGCCGACCTTGGATCTGTTGATATTGCACATCTGAGCCCTTCTCCTCCTGATGACCCATCACACATCACTACTCCCTCGGGTAACCCCTCTTCCTCCAGTCTTCCCATCTTCCAATCCGATGAAGACATTATGGAAGCCATGACCAACCCGGACTTTCCCTGGGATGATATGCACCATCGCGTATACTTCCTCCCACAGCAGTCCCATGACCAATTTGCTGTGGAAACCAAAGACTTCATCCCCAATGCTATCGATTGGTTCAAAAACCCCATCCCTGCCCCTGATGCTTTCGAAGAAGGAAACATGGCCAACATCTCTCCTACCATCAAAATTGACATTTTAGTCACCCCCGGCATCCAGGAATATATCACCTTAGGTGCTCAATGCACCCCGGAAGAAATCGAAGCTTACACCAAGCTTTTCAAAGAATTCCGCGATATTTTCGCCTGGTCCTATTCTGAAATGCCCGGACTCGATCCCGCCATTGTCGAACACCATATCGATACATGGCCGGACGCCAAACCAGTCCGTCAAAAGTTGAGACCCATTCATCCTTCCAGACGTGACGCTATCAAAGCCGAAATTGACAAGCTTAAGCAGGCTGGTTTCATTTACCCCATTGAATACACCACTTGGGTGTCCAACCCAGTTCCCGTTCTTAAGAAACAAGGCACCATCCGTGTCTGCACGGACTTTCGTGACTTGAACCAAGCTTGTCCCAAAGACAACTTCCCCACACCGTTCATTGACCAAATCATTGACGAGTGTGTGGGGCATGAGGTTCTATCCTTTATGGATGGTTTCTCCGAATACAACCAAATTGCTATCCGTCCTGCCGATCAACTCAAAACCGCGTTCATTAGTCCGTGGGGAACTTTTGCTTACCGGGTCATGCCTTTCGGCCTCAAAAACGCCGGCGCCACTTTTCAATGGGCCATGTCTTATTGTTTCCATGACTTAGCTCACATTATCCTTGCTTATTTGGACGACCTCACCGCGCGTTCTAAGCATCGAGCGCAACACCTCCACGATCTGCATACCATTTTCCTCCGATGTCGCAAGTATAATATCCGCCTTAACCCGTTGAAATGTGTCTTTTGCGTTCCTGCCGGCCGTCTCCTAGGCTTCATCGTGTCTAAGGATGGTATCACTCTTGACCCTTTGAAAGTTCAAGCCATTCTTGAACTTCCCATTCCACGTACCCTCCGCCAACTCCAAAGTCTCCAAGGCAAAGCTAATTTTCTTCGACGGTTCGTCCCTGACTACGCCACCACTGCACATGGGTTCCTTAGACTCCTCTGATCTTCTATCCCTTTCATTTGGGATTCCTATGCTCACGAGTCTTTCGACGCCCTCAAGCAGGCTCTCACATCTGCTCCCTTGATCCGCGCTCCCGACTTTGATCGGGACTTCATCCTGTATATCTCCGCTTCCACTTATTCGGTCGCTGGAGTCCTTATCCAGGAAGATGACAATGGTATCGAGCATGTGATCTATTACGTCAGTAAGAACCTTGTAGGACCCCCTGTTTCCTACTCACTCGAAGAAAAATTGGCACTGGCTGTAGTGTTCTCAGTCCAAAAGCTTCGTCATTATATCCTCATGCGCTCCACCAAGGTTGTGACCAGTTCCAACCCCTTGGCTTTCCTATTGAGTCGTCGTATCCTCACTGGGAAATACGCCCGTTGGGTCGTTATTCTCCAAGAATTTGACCTCGAATTCGTCACACCAAAGAGTAAGAAAGGCTTAGCCCTCGCTGAGCTCATTTCTGAATTACCTACCGGAGCGCCCGATACCCCCGTTAATGATGACTTTCCTGATGAACACTTATTTTCCATTACTGCCGACGACCCCTGGTATGGCGACATTCTTACTTACTTGCGAACCCAAAAGTTCGCCCTCCACCTTGATCGTGAGGCTCGCCGACGCATCCGACACCAAGCCCCCCGATACCTCCTTATCGGTGACGACCTATATCGTCGCGGGGTTGACACCGTCCTTCGTCGTTGCCTCACACACGCTGAAGCTGAACAGGTCCTTAATGCCTGCCATAGCGGCGCCTGCGGTGGCCACCTCTCCGGTCTCGCTACTGCCCAGAAAGTCATGCGCGCTGGGTATTTTTGGCCTTCTCTCTTCAGTGATTGCATTGAGGCAGTCAAACACTGTCCCAATTGCCAGCATTTCGCCCCTAAGGCGCGAGCTCCACCAGCTCCTCTCCATCCGGTCGTCTCAACCGGCCCCTTCTGTAAATGGGCCATCGACTTTATGGAGTGTCTCCCGCCATCCGCTGGTAACCATAAGTATATCATCATGGCGGTCGACTATTTCACCAAATGGGCCGAGGCCATGCCAACGTTAAACAACACGGCAGCCACCGCGGCCCTCTTTTTCTTTAACCATGTTATCACTCGATTCGGGGTTCCCAAACAACTGGTCTCCGACCATGGAAAACATTTTGAAGATGAGATATGGCGTGAGCTATCCTCACTGTTAGGTTTTGAGCACCAATATTCCTCCTCCTATTACCCCCAAGGTAATGGCCAAGTTGAAGCAGTCAACAAAATCCTCAAAACTATGCTTCAACGAACGGTGAATAAGCACAAAACCAACTGGCATCTCATGCTCTTCCCTGCCTTTTGGGCCTATAGAACTTCTGTTAAAACCGCCACCGGGTTTACTCCTTTCCACCTGGTTTTTGGAGAGGAGGCAGTCTTACCGATCGAGTGGTGAAATTCCTTCTCTACATCTAGCCGTTGAACTTCTCCCCGACACCCAACTGCTAGAACAACGACTTATCATGCTTGAGCGTGCTTCCGAAGACCGTCGTGTTGCCTTGCAAACCACGGAAGCGGCCAAAAAGCGCACCAAAGCTCAGTATGACCGAAAAGTCCAGCCTCGCACTTTTCACGAAGGCGACCTTGTTCTAGTATATGACCAGGCCCATGATGTCCTTGGTCATGGGAAGTTTGACTCATTATGGCTAGGACCTTACATCATTAGTAAAGACCTCGGTAAAGGGGCATACCTCTTAGAGGATTTCGAAGGCCACCCCCTTCCTAATCCCCGCAATGCACTCTATCTTAAGAAATATTACCCTTAGCATTTCCCTTCTGAAATGCATGTTTTCTTTTCTTTTAGATAGCCAGCATCTGTTTTTTCATGTTTGTGATCAGATACTTCACCAGGACACATCTTGTCCAAGCAGGGTCCCTTCACCTCTCCTTAAAATCGAATTTCCTCACTTACAACACTTGTACTTGAGGCGCCATCTTGCCTCATTACTTGTCCATGTTCGTGACGATTTTCGTCATGAGTCCCCACCTTGTACTCATGTTTTCACGGTCCCCCATCAGGGCCTTTACTGTGTGGTAGCACCATCGAGTCGCCCTTGTTTAGAGCATCCAAGTTGAGTCATCATTCCCTCCATGGAGTCTATACCGAGTCCCTTTGTACCCCACTGTAGCCCTCCATCCGTCATTGTTTGGTCTCTCTCTTGTGTCGCACACGATGACCTTCAGTTCCACTGTCCTCCACCCCTGATGATGTTGTGTCAGTCGCTGCCGTGTAATTCATGCCCTTTATGCTCTAGCAAGGGAAGTCGTCCATTAGCTACTCAGTCCTTTCCACTTCACTATCATCATTTGTGTCAGTCTGTCTGTCGCTCTACTCTTTTCCCTCGTGCCTTAGTTGAGGGTCTCTCATTATCTCAACTATGGCGGACCTCCTTTTGTCGACATCAGCTCTTTCATTCCAGAAGCTAGGTCTAGAGGGCGGTGTACCTTGGTTCCAGCTTCCACTCTTGTTTGGTGCCTTGGATCAGGCAACGGGATACCTCCTTTCCCTTTGGCTTGATTGTTTCTCCAGCTCTTTTCAGCATGATCGAGATTCGTATACTTGATGGTCCAGTGATCCAACAGCAGCTCTTGATGATTCCCGGGAATGTGTGAGATGTTTCAACCCTCATGAGGGGGTGGCCCTGCAGGTAGCCCCCCACATGCCCGGATGACCTCTTCTTCGCAGCCTTCGATGCAGCTCCAGATATTTGATGATGTTGGCCATAGCCACTTGCAGTGCCTCTTTGATTTGCATGTATCAGTCAGATTTTGTGAGCCCTTCCCCATTTACAGGGGGCATTTGGGTTGTATTTGTATCTCATGTACTCAGATATTATTGTACAAGTCCTGGCTGTTATCCCAGGCACAACATGTATATGGGATTCCTCATTGTATTTTTATCTGGCTCATGATTATGCCAGCTGTACTTTATGGTTCGGTCCCTCGATTACTAGACACACTATTCTTTTGTACTTTGTCTCGGCGGGCATAGGTATGCCTCCCCCGCCGCCTTCAGCACAGGTACCCTCTCATAAAAAGAGACTTGTTGCACCTGCGAGTCTCGTCTCTTCAGGGTCTAGTCCTTCAGCACACTATCTACCTCACATTTCTCTCTCTGACACCCCTTTTGTTGTCTAGTGATTGTGTTCTTACAACGTACTTCGGTCATACGATTTGCTCCCGACACTCGCACGCTGGGGGGCAATCTGTTACACCATTTTTTGGTCATCTAACTTATTATCATTAGATGGACCCAAGTACACCATGTAAGACCAGTTTTACCCTAAGTAAAATCGCTTTCACTATGTTAAAACAGGAAACCCCAAAAGGAAATATAAACAAACCCATATTTGTTTGATTTTCCTCATGGAATAATTAATTAAACCATAATTTAATTATTATTCCCAGTCGTGTTTAACCCAAAATCAAAGAAATTAATTAGATAAACCTTTATTTATCTTATTAATTTCTAGGAATAATTATTTAAATCTTATTTAGATAATATTCCTTGTTAAATATGACCAAATCACCCACAAATAATTAAATAAATCATTATTTTTTTGATTATCTTCCAACCACTTCCTTAAAAAGATAAATAAATCATTTATTTATTTATTTTTGACTAATCAAGGGATTTGACCCAAGTCAAAGACCCTTTCCCTCCAACAAATATAATAAAGTATTCCATAAAAGGTGGATCTAGATCTGGTTAACATTATTTTAATCATGCACCAAGATCTAGAATGACCCAATATTTTGTTATAAATAGGAGATTTTTCCCCATTATTCTTCACCTTTTGTTGCCTACTAGATCACTCTGGATCTATACACTTGGTCCCATTTTTCACCATTTGCTCCCATTGAGCTCTATTTTCTGCATTGGGTTTTCTACACCTACAAGAGAGAGAAAGCTTAGAATCTGAAGTGCTGAGGACTACAAAGAACCCCATCCCATTGAGGAGCCGTCTACCTTCTTGTTTTCCTCCCAGGTGCCCACTATGTATAAAATTCTTTCAAGTAGTAATTCTTGTCTTGTCATTGGATGCATTAATAAGCAAAACCTTTACTTCTTGTAATGTCTTTCCCATTTATAGTCTGTTCGTTCGGCATTTTACTACTAATCGCGAATCTGAAGATGTTTAGCGATACTCCCCATTGTTGTTAGGGCTATTAGTTATGCGTAGCTAAAGTGGTTATTGTTAAAATTTTCGACGAAGAATTTATACTAACAAATAGCTAAATTGAGTCTTAAACCAGGAAAATACTTCAGTGAAAAGACCCCTGTGTGTTCTTTTGTTCCTGTTGAAGTGTGAAGTACAGTCCATGGTTTCTGGATGAACATAAAGAAGAGGCAGGAAAGTAGTACATGCAAGTTACACTCCACCACAAAGACAGGTTGTTGTTTTCAAAACTCCATCAGAAGAAAGTGGCCAAAAGGAGCCTCGGTATCTGTGAGCAGAAGAAAGGATGGTTGTTTTTCGAAGAGTGCTAATCTCCCTACTCACAGAGATTATCTTTCAAATGACTTATCATAAGTTGACCAAGGCAAATGGTGACATTTCAGTTTCCCCTCAACAAAGAGCAGTGCAATGAGACAGTGAAGACCTCCTTCACAGGAAACAAAAGGGCAGCTCTCCTTGTTTCACTTTCTAACTATGATGTATCATCTTCTGTTTTGTCTTCTACCCACAGTCAAAGAAGAAAACTCAAAGACACCTAACAGTTGCATCTACAGTCAAGCAACACCTGTCACCCAATTAGATTTACATTGTAGACAAGATTATAGTATAATACCCAGAGCAAAAATGTATTTGATCTAGTTTGTCTCTTGCAAACAGGTATACAAGCTCATCAAGTACAAAAAGAGCTTTGGCACAGTGTTTCAGGTTCTGTAAATCATCAAAGGCAAAATCTAAATGCCACTACTCCAAAAAGAGACATTTCCTCCTCTAAGTAAGAACAGTGAAAGTTTCAAAGGACATCTTTATCCACAAGTTATGATCTGAGTTTTGAAAACTTTGAAAAGCATGGAAAGAAAATCAGCTGGCAAAGGCAAATTGAGTTTTTATTACCAAGAGACATCACCATTGGAACTATTGTTCATCATAGGCAAAGGAGGTGTTTTGATAGGTAATAAGTGTTTTTAGTTCCAGTAAATAGGTTCATTATTCAATGGGCAATTGTTATATAATATGTTTTGACGAGTGTATTGAAGCGTATGTAATCAAGGTATGACCACGAAATCAATAAGTCTGACAGGGTGGAGGCACCTCTACAGGTGGGAAAGGGTTGAAGCGATTGGAAGTGAGCTATCAAGCATGTTGAAAATACAAACCTTACCCTTTCAAATAACAAAGCAGTCTTCAGTATTTTCTTGACAGATTTAAAGTGAGTTTACATAAAAAATGTCATCAACAATGTTAAAAACAAAGTGGCAAAGGATGGTCTGAAGTTCATCAGGGTATTATTCAAAATTGGAGTTGTTGTCTTAAATGGTCACCAAAGAGACAAAACTGACAGGAATCACCCTTCAGACCCATGTGCATAAGTGAAACAGAGTTTTCACCTTTCAAGCTATATTTGCTTTTTATAAAGAGGTTGATTCATGTTAGCACGGTCTAAAAAACATAAAAAATCTCCGCTGCTTGCATCGCTTCGGAATCCAAGTTACAAGTACGCCAAAAGGTATTGTTGAAGAAGGTCAAAGGCTTCGAAAACCTTGCAAGGGCCAACCAAAAGTTCATTTTGCATTTCAAAAAAAATAAAAGTGACCGTTGGGAGTTTTGATATGTCAAAGGAGTGAGGTCGAAGAGTGAAGTTTCATTTTCAAATCACAAGCAAGGTTTTCCTTTGATGTTCTCAGCATCAAACAAAGAAGATTGGAGCGATTCTGAAGAAATTTTCCACATTTTCACTGCGCGACGCGCCTGGAATATTGCGCGACGCGCTCAGAAGAAATTTTACACGGACGCTCAACTGTCGCGCGACGCGCCTGTACGTGTGCGCGACGCGCCTGTACATGACGCCCGACCGACCCGACAGTTGCCCGATACCCAGGTTGCGCGGTGTTCTTCCTCCTGAAAGTGCCGCGCAGAGATTTCAAACACCAACACGACTTCAACTCGCCTCCAAAGTGACTTAAACTCACGAAAATGTTTTGCATCATGTCTTGAGGTATTTTGCACAGTTTTCCCCTCAAATTCGTGACTGTTTGATGATGTTTGGGGCCAAAAAATAAGGTTTGAAACGAGTTAAGTTAAGTGATTACGTTCAAAGAGGGATAGAGTTTTTGATTCCAAATCTGAGTTTGAAATAGCTCAGATTCACCAACAGAAAGCGTATCCAAACAGGTCATTCCTTCTTTGTGTTTCAAAACCTAGTAATTATCCTCCAAACAGTCAGTCTTTAGTAAAGAAGCAGTGTGTTCAGTTGAAGGTGTTTTGGTCAAAACCTTGTTTAAAGACAATAGAATGGAAATATCAATTGACTGATAAACATATATTGGTGAGCTGCATGCGAGGGGATTAATGTTTTGATCCAAGGGGAGCTTATCCACTGTTAAACTGCTACATCACCAGATATGAAAAACAGTGCTTTGCTGTGTGAATATCCGTTATTTAAAAGCTGTGCTGGAGTGGTAGATATGCTGGTAAGGTCCTCTGCAGAGAAAGAAATTGTGTTAAACTAAAAACTGTGTTTTTCACCTCCCTATATCAAAGAACAAGGGTGTTTTATCTTCAAGGCATCAAAGGGAAAAGGTCACTCCTATAAACCACAGAAAGAGACAATTTTTCACTATGTATTCTACATTTCTGTTTTTTGTTCTTAGAGCTTATTTGATAAGTTGATATTCATATAGAGCAAAGGTTTTTTACAAAGACAAAGGTATTACCTTGATAAGAGGCCTTGATTATTTTGAAAAAAGAAAACTCTTACAGGCTTTGTTGAACTGTTTGAAGCTTTTTTTCAAAACTTTGTCACCTTGTTCCATAACTGTGGCATTGACTGTATGCTTACATCAAGGGTTGATTGCATCAGATATAAGTTTGTTGAGTGATTAGCACACTAGGAAGGGGAAGTTTGTGAAGATTGAGGAGTTTATCAATGGTCAAAAATATAAACAGGTTTTAAGCTCCCAGCACCACAGAGCAAGGTAACTTTGACAACTCTAAACAGCATTTTCACCTAACAGTCTGTCTCAATTCCACTATATTGTCTCTTAGTAAAAAGTCTGCTAGTTGAGATACTTTAAAGGTGGACAGGCCACTTTTTGAAAGAGCAGGGGTTTTGTATTGTAAGGAAACTGGTTGCAATCATCCAAATACATTGTTTCTCTATCAAAACAGTGAATTGACACAGTTTGGCTCCAAGAAGGCAGTTTATAGACAGTGAGGCTGTTTGGTTCTTCAAAAGCACATCTAGGTCAAAATGCCTCCTAGGCAGGACAGCAGAAGTGGTTCGCATAAAAGATATGAGCCAATCTCTACAGAGGAGGTTAATGCTCATCCATCCATCCTTTTCAACTTCCATGAAGTAGGTTGCCTAGATTTCTGCCAGAAGATACAGGAGGTCAAAAGTTTTTCGCCATTAACACACCTATGCGCCCTGAGGTTCCAGAACAAGCATTTCCAGGTAGCGGACCTTGATTTCAAGTTTTCTCCCAGATCAGTGTCCAAAGCCACCAAGATTCCATATCATGGCGAAAAATGGTTCAAACAGACCCATCTTGACTTAGAAGATTACAAGCCTTTCATCAAGCCTGAGCATAGAGATACTTGCACTGCTATTTTTCCTTTTTCTTATCTTCTTGACAGCTATGCTCCTCTAATGAAAGTCATAATGAAGTATTTTACTTGTGAAGGGAGGTTTGCTCAAGTTTATGCCTACCATGTCCGACTATTGATGCATTTCACTAGAACCAGGCAGCTAAATCTCCCTTACTTTTTATACAAAATCCTCGAGAAGATGGCATCCACAGTCCAGAAGAAGGCCCCACCTCTGCAAATACCTTCCCTTTTCCATCATTCTCTGATCAAAATTATCATCCTACACCAGCTAGAGAAAAAAGAGGTTCCATGGGATGTTTTTATCAGCCACCCAGATTTTTCTACTGTTCCTTCGGTCCATACATCTCCCACTCAGCCTATTCATCGCCCTATACCTTTGTCCAGCAGGCCTACTCCTAGAAGGCTCAAAATTACCACAGAACAGTCAGGATAGCAGGAAGAAGGAGAGGGAAGTAGACAACAAGAAGAGAAAGGTCATGAGCAAGAGGAAAGGGATGAAGAGCAGCAAACAGAAGATGAGGAACAGCAGCAGGACAGTGGTGAAGGTCAGCAGCGAACAGAAGATGATGAACAGCAGGTGCAAGAGGAAGAGCAGCAGCTTGATATTGAAGGACAAGAACAGCAGCTTGGGCAGGAAGTTGAGCAACAACTTGAGCCACAAAATGAACAGGAAATCCAAGCACAGCAGCAGCTTGATTTTGGTGAAAAAGGGCAACAGGTTGAAACACAAATTGAACAAGGCATTGAAGTAGAACAGCAAATTGATGTTGGCGAACAGGGGCAGCAAACTGAACAGCAAGAAGAAGACACACAGCAGCCTCAAGGAGAGCAGCAGTTTCAAGAAGATGTCAAGGGTAAAGCAGTTGTGTCTCCTCCTCCCAAAAGAACAAAGCCCAGCATAGCAAGGAAGAAAGGGCCTAAGGCTGCCACCCCAAAGGTGACAAAAGTTGTCCCTAGCAAAAGAAAATCACCCAAGGAACCCCTCACTAGCATGCCAAGAAGGAAAAGTGCAAGATTGGCCTTCAAAGGGAAAAGCAAGGTTGGAGAAAGTAAAAAACATGGAGGTGCATCGGCTGTCATTCCAATCCAAAGTGATGACAGCGATAATGAAGCCCGCATTCTTGAAAACCTCCTAATCCATAGAGAGGGGAAAATTGAGGCATTGGAGAAGGACCTTCATCGGGCAAGGAACTTCAACTATTTCTTGGAGACCCAAAACAAACAAATGAATGTCCATTTAGCTGTTCATGAAGCACGGGCAATCAAATACAAGAATGAAGCAGCTAAAGCGCAAATGAGGATAGAGGAGCTCATTGGTGATTTTGATGAGGAAGAAGAGGAAGACCAGCCTAGGCGGAAGAGGCCTAGAACCATAGGGCTTAAAAGAGCCCTGGAAAGGCAAAAAGAGGAAGAACAGGCCCATCTTCAATCCTTTCCCCTCACTGCGCTACTTGAGAAAGAAATTGAAGAAAATAAAGAGGCATGGTTAGAAAGAGCTAACAAACACTTGGAGATGAAGCTTGAAAGAGAAAACAGAGATCTGGAGCTGCAAAGGAAGAGGACACATCACTTTCAAAATTTGAATCAGTTTGCCCGGCGCAAGCTAAAGGCCACCCAAGAGAAATTGAAGGAAGCAAAGGGGAAGCGCCCGGCACGGAAAGAGGAGAAAGGCATATCAGCACTTGACATTTTGGCCTCAGCTTCGGAGCATGTTTCTAGGGACCCTTGAGGGTCATGCGCACCAATTTTGGACCCATTTTGACAACTTTTTGTTTTTTGGCATTTTTTGAGTTTTTGGTCGAAAACTCATAAATTCGCCATTTCATTTTGAGGATTTGTCAAGGGAGGAGGATGATACCAGTTGATGCCATAATTTCATGATCAGGTCCTCAGCGATTTTCAGAGCATTTGAAGATCATTTTCCCCCTCAAAACGGCGAAAAATGCTCACTTTTTGCACATTCTACCCGGCATATCAGCAGTCTGCAATTTTCTGGTTTTTTACACACAGGTACAGATTTGGAGGACTTCTAGGCATCAGATTGAGGTGATTTTAGTTGCGCCGGAAATTAGACACTCAGAGCTTTCCAACAAGCTATCATGAGCCTCGTTTCGACACCGGGAAGGCTGCCAATTGTTTCCAGCAAGTCAGGGGACCTTTTTCTGATGTAAATTTGAAGTATTTTTGTAATTTTTAAACCTCAAAAATCTGCTTTTTCCAAATGTGCGTTTAGCTATTTTTACACTTGGAAAATGATGTAAAGTCAATATAATTCCCATTTTTAGCATTTTTTTAGATATTTTATGGGATATTTTGTGCCTTGGGCTTTGCAAAGCCTCAAGGACAAGTTTAGATATTTTGATTAGGCCAATGAGGATGGAAGTTGAACCATGAGGTTTTCCTCACTTGAGCCTATTTATTCCACAAGCTCTCATTGTAAACAAGGCTGAACTTGAGAAGAGAAGCAATATATTGGTCATATGAGCTTTGGAAAAAATACTTGTGCTATGCTTTTGGATTGCCTCTTGAATGTTCTTGGATGGATGATGAAGGATTGTTGATGGATTCCATGACATGGTAGAATGGTATAGTGTTTCTTGCTTTGTTGTTGTCTTCTAGTTTTCATTCATAATACATGTTTCTTGCTTGCTATAGATCAGTGGAGAAAAAATTTGAGATATGCCCATGGAGGCACCTCAAATTTCCTGAATCTTCATAGCCTTTATGTTTTCTTCTTCCCTAGTTATATTAAAGAATTCTTAACTGCTCTTTAATAACTTGAGGATATTGTTGCTAGTTTCATTAATAGTTCTATGCATGTTGAGTAGGATGTATGGTGTGCCCTGCTTACCTATGACTATCCATAGTTCCATACATGAAGCTATCTCTTTGACTGATTAAGATTATCATTTTGTTTGAACCAAGGAGGCCTAGTCTCGATCTAGCCCTTTGCCTAAAAACTATGAAAGCTTGTTTGTCAAAGTGCCCAATAACTTAAAGACTGTGTTTAGGCATTCCAGCATAGTATTTTGAGTTGTTAGTCCGTCTTATGTGTTTTCCCCAAAGTCTGATAGCCATTTCCCAAAGTTAGAAGGTCTTATACTTCTATGCATGGCTGGAATGTTTGTTTCGATGTGTTGATTAGTTTATAGTTACATTTTGCATGATTAAGAGTTTTTCTTTACCATGTTTATGTTATCTATCGAACCAGTTATGCTTGAAACCCTTTGTTGTTCACAAACTTGATGTCCATTTACTCCATTTTTCCCAAAGATCCTTTCTACCTTGAATCAAATCGGCCCTTCAACAGCCTTGTATCGTCATCTAATAGTTTTCTTGACCTGTTGACCCCATAGCCCAGTTTATCTACATCTTGTTATCTATGTTATATCTTTGATCAGTTTCATCCCTCACAACTTAAAAAACAAAAATCAAAAACTTACTACATAACTAGCCTAAAATCAGAATACAATAAGCGAAAAACACCGATATCTTTTACATATAATAGAGAGAGCCCTCTCTGAGTCCAGGAAGGCTAGGTCCTCGGGCTCCAAAGCTTGGTTTGATGTTACATTGTCATTTGGCTCGCCAATCGGCCAAATCACAGGACCCTAACAGATGGGTTTCCATGGTTTATATGTTGGTTATTTGATGGTTAAATGTTGCTTATGTGATGTATATTACTTATGGATATTGACATGTTTTGATGAATGTATGAATGGTTGATGAATGCATGGACTAAAAAATGTTATTGCAACTATTATGAATACATTTAGGCTTCCTTATGCTCAGGGGAGAAGGAAATACATGATTAGTTTTAACTTTAATTTTTTTTTGCAAATGAACACCATGGAGACTCGGTCTTGTCCTTCAAATAATATTACGACCCCCTCATAAAATGAAATATGACCTCTGAAAATTCATGACCTTGCAAAGAATATAGTCTCAAAATTTTTAATTCGATTTTTATGATTAACCTGCAAAAATTCTAAGCCCTAGACTCTTAAAGATTTCAATATTTATCGAAGCAAGAAAGGTTTTAGATATGAGAGTCAATGATGACTTTCTTGAGCCCTTAGATAAGAGACATTTTCTTCCACAAAGGTTTGTGATTCTTTTGAGATCATGTGATCTTAGAGTCGAGGCCCCAATTTTATGTTGCTTGGGTGAAAGGTCAACTAAGCAATTGACCTTTGATTAAACCCTGTAAATGAATATTTTCAAGTTGCCTTACATTCATGGGAGAAGGAAATACACAATTTATTTTTACTTAAAAAAAAATTGTATATGTCCACCAAGGAGTCTCGCTCTTGTCCTTCAAATAAATCTTATGACCCCCTCAGAAAAAGAAATATGAACTCTGAAAATTCATGGCCTTGTAGAGAAGAGAGGCTCAAAAATTTTAATTAAATTTTTATAATGAACCTGCAAAAAGTTTAGGCCCCAGACTCTTAAAGACTTCGATAACTATCCAAGCAAGAAAGGTTTCATATATGAGAGTGAAATATGACTTTCTTGAGCCCTTGGCTAAGAGACATTTGCTTCCACAAAGGTTTGAACCAATGCGATGCCACAAAACAAAAATAATCTAATTAACTTCTTACTTGCATATTTGTTTCCCCTCTGTGCCACCACCTTCCCACACCTACCACCACTTGCTTGAATGTCGTTGTGCTCTGCTTGAATGCCCTACTATGCTATGCTCGATTATCTTTAAGAACCCTTTTCAACTAATTCTCTAATCAAAAATTAATCCACGACATTATACCATAAATATATATACTATATTATATTAATATTTTTAAAGGATATTAATATTAATATTTCATTAGTATATATGGTTAGGTGATTAGCAACAATTATAGGGTTATAGGATAGTGTGGAGAGTTGCACCACCTCACATTTAAGGGAATGGTTGAAAACAATTGTTAAGGAGGTTGGGGATGATGAGGGTGGGTAAATCTATCAAGCATCCCAAAAGATAATGAAATACAATATAGTACTACAAAGAACCCCAACATAGTGTTAATGTGAGATTACTAGGATGTGAATATCATTTCATAAGTTTCAGCCTTGCTTAGAGAATATGAGGATTTTTCCATTGATTTTATACATATGAATGGAATGAAAGGAGAGTTAGGGGAGAGGAAAATCAGGTTGAACCAAATTTCAAACTTATCAAGAAGTAGTCCTACAAGAAGTATTCTCGAGTGAGGAAGAAATTGAAGGAGGAAATAGACAAGATGTTATTTATTGAAATATTTTTTTTCTAGAAGGTTGAGAGTGGATTACAATTATTATAATTATGGATAAGAAAACAAGAGAAAGGATATGTGTCTATGTGGATGTCAAGGGATTAAATGGTTATTATTTCCATGACACTTTCTTGATCACATTCAATGTTTAGGTGCCTGACCATGTTGCAGGAAGGAAACATGTTCTTTCATCAATGGATTATTAGGATATTATTAAGTAGTAGAATAAGACAACTTTTGCTGCAAAATGGGGTTTAAACAATGTCATGCATTTTTGACTTAAGGATTCCCCTACAATGTTTTCTAATATGGTCATTTTAGTATTAAAATAATAGATTCACAAGTTTTTGTAGGTATATCTAGAAGCTTGGACAATGTGCAACATACTCAAAGACCATGTAGCCATTGGGGATTATGTTTGAGAAATATTCATTGTCACATATTTCTTTCAATTTGAGTGCATTTTTTTATTCCTTTTAGCACATTATTAGGTTATATTGTATGTGGATATGGTGATCTCATTGCTTCTACTAAAATTGTTGGTTTTGTGAACCTATTGGCTTCTACTAACATGCTTACAATGTAGTCCACACTAGGCCATACCAAGTGTTGGGTATATAAATCCCACCTTATTGTAAATGAATGTAACTTTGGTTAAATTAACATAGAAAGAGGGATTGTGATTGACTACGTCCAACAATTCCTCATCTAATGATCGAGGTTGATTTTATCAACCTAGCCTCTGCCTATAAGTAAGGATTATGCATCAATGAAATACATTCATTTTTTCATTCATCATCATTATTCTAGAAGTGAAGATGTCGTGTTGCACTTTCTTCTCGTTCAGAATGATGATATGGTTCCATTTTTTTATGATTGTTATCCCTTATTTTTCAAATTATTTATCAATTTTCCTCTCTGGCATAATAACCCATGCAAATATTGACAACGACGACGATAACGCCGACGATTTTTTTGTGTTTGTTGATGATGACGACGATAATATCAATTCCCCCATACCCAATCTATATAATATAATATATTTGAAAGAAACACAATAACAATCAAACATAAAAACTAGGAAAATAAACATTTAAGGTGAACGAAAGAGAACAAATCAACTAAAAACATATAAATAGATACCTCGTACATTTCAACATTTTGATATAATTGATATTCTTCCTCATCCAAGTCATCATCTGTATCATCTAGTTCATCCAAATTAATATTGTCTCGATTAACATATCCTTTAAATTATTAAAAATATTTGTCTAACACATGAACCCCTACTCCTCTACATCATCTTCTTCTTCAATTTCATCTACTTCTTTCACTACCTTATACTTTACTGACCTTCCTCTTAGATCATATCTAACAACATATGACCAGGATGATTTACTTGGAACCTCTAGGTAAAATACATGTTCACATTGGCTTGGAAGAACATAGGGCTCTAATCCTGGCTCAACATTCCTTGTATCAACCATGGTAAATCCATTATCATGCTCAATAACAGTTCTATCAGGGCCACATTCATGGATTCATAGCCTAAACCATTTGACATCAAACACAACAATTTTGAAGGATTTAAAGTCACACTCAAGTATATCATGTAGATACCTGTAGTATCGATTGTCAGAGACTTCTGGATGTATGTCACCTCTATAGGAAACATTGCTAACCTGGATTATTGCATTTATCCCACTATCAAAAGTTTTCATCTTTTCATCCAGCCTTTTGATGCGAAATTTGTGGCCATCACACCACATTTTTTTGTGGTTTTTAAATTGCAATATGTCAAACACACAAAAAATGAATTGTCAATTGATAAGCATATTTATACTCGGAAAATTTTCAAATTAAGAAAAAAGAATTCCAAATGCATCAATATAATTGTAAAGAAAACTAAGTAGTATGAGTGAATATGCTTACCTGATAATCTTTTAAACCATATGCTAAATCAATTTCCCTCTGTGTAAGATTGGTATCTCCACTACATTGATATTCTTTGACTAATGTAGACATACCATACCATGATAACCTACCATTATTATCTTGTTTGCATTGTTCATTCCATACCTTCATCTAATCAAAATTGTTCACAATGTATAAATGTATTACATCCCATTCTCTACTGGTTGTATTAAAATAACACAATTCACATATATATAATTAGTTACAATGTTATACCTTCATAATAATGAATTATGCAAGAAGACTAAAAATTAAATAAGTATGATATACATAAAAACAAACAATTCAAATGCACTATAAATCTCCACTATCTACTTACATCTCACTTTCCTTATTCTACCTCCCCCCAATAGATTCCCCCCTTCAAATTTGTTCATGGAGTTGACATCTGATCAGGAGATCATGTTCATAGTTTAAAAATGCTCAAAAATGAAAGTTCTCAAAAATGTTTTCAACCTGATCGATCGGAAAGGTCTCATTGCTGCGATTCTGGCACTGTGAACGGTTCACAAAACAGAGGTCTTATGCAGAAGTTATGAAGGTTTGTAAGCTTAAATAACGATTCTATAATGTGGAATAAATACTTAAAAAGAATCGAAAAATAAACTTTAATGCCCAATAAATCATACCTCCAGCCATTGATGCTACTCACACTCAGAATTTTTTTTGTATGCAAAGCTTTCAGGCTGCTTCACTATATAGAAAATCTGCAGGAGGAAGATGCCTTATGCCTTGCATGCCACAACTGAAACTGCTCCTTCCCCTTCTTCTCTCACTAAACATGAGTTTTTTTTTACCTTTCCAGCTAATCTCACAGCCATAGAAAATATAAAGGGACTTCCAAGCTCTGCTCACTCTAACTTGATGGTGTAAAACTGAAGGGGATTGAGTTGGTGAGCTTGGGGACCAAACAGAAGTATTTATAGCCAAGCTTCCATCAAGCTTATGTTGGCTATGTGTCAATTGTTCCACAAATAATGGTAGAGAACTGCAGTGGGAGTAATGGACCATTTCGGAAGCTCCCAACAAAAAAATAATTAACTGTATTTGATTTCCGTAATTTAAGGAAATGACTGCAGTTGGTTTCCAGAAATAATTAACTGCAATTATTTCCAGAAATAACTGGGCGTTGGGAGAGGGAGCGTAACATTCTTCCACTTGGTCCATACTTTCAAACTTAATGTATCATCTTAAAAACCCATTGATAATCTATATTAAGTAATAGATACATGAATCATGGCGATAATTCCTCTAATGACGAGTATTATCTTCCATGTATTATTATGTATTTATTTCTATTAAAATTTATGTGGCAACAATTTCTTAATGAATAAACCCTATGTTTATTCTTGGTTCTACACAGATGAATTCTCTCAAATCAAATTAAGGTGCACATAAATATGAGAAAAACATCACAATAATTAAGAATTTCATTAAAAATAACATTGTTCATACAATGAGAAACTACATAATGGAACCAAGTCCCATATTCATTACATGATCCTTGAATTTAAACGGTGGCATGCCCTTAGTCAAAGGATCATCAACTCAGTGCTAACGTGCTCAATGACCACTTTCTTTTCTTTAACACGTTCCCTTATAGCTAAATACTTAATGTCGATGTGTTTATTTCAACTCCCACTTTTGTTGTTCTTAGCCATAAAAACAACAGCTGAATTATCGCAATATATTCTCAATGGCTTAGAGATAGAATCCATAATTCTAAGCCCAGAAATAAAACTCTTAAGCCATACACCATGTAAAGTAGCCTCAAAACAGGAGACGAACTCGACTTCCATAGTGGAAGTGGCAATCAAGGTCTGCTTGGCACTCCTCCATGATACGGCTCCATCGGCCATCATAAAAATGTATCCTGTTGTTGATTTGTGTGAATCAACACATCCAGCAAAGTCAGAATCTAAGTAGCCAATTACTTCCAAATTGTCCATCCGTCTATACATACGCATGTAGTTTTTGGTTCCTTGAAGGTACCTCATTACTTTCTTTGCAGCTCTCCAGTGTTCTAAACCTGGATCACTCTGATATCATCCCAACATTCCCACAACAAATGCAATGTCAGGTCTTGTGCAGAATTGAGCATACATTAGGCTTCCGACAGCATAAGCATATGGAATGTTCTTCATTTTTTCCCTTTAAAAGTCGTTCTTCAAGCATTGGTTCAAACTGAACCTATCACCCTTCACAATGGTAGCGACACTTGGTGAACAATCCGTCATCCGAAATCTCTCTAAAATTTTATTAATATAGGTTTCCTGAGATAGACCCAAGATGCCTCGAAATCTGTCTCTATGGATCTTAATGCCAATTACATAAGATGCCTCACCCATATCCTTCATATCGAAATTTTTAGAGAGGAATTTTTTCACCTCATGTAGCAAACCCTTATCATTGGTTGCTAGCAAAATGTCATCCACATATAAAACAAGAAAACAGATTTTACTCCCATTGACTTTCAGGTATATACATTCATCCATAATGTTTTCTACAAAACCGAAAGAAGAAATTACACTATGAAATTTCAAATACCATTGGCGGGATGCTTGTTTTAATCCATATAATGATTTCTTGTGCTTGAAAACCAATTGCTCACCATCACTAGAGGATAATCCTTCAGGTTGTTTCATGTAAACCTCCTCCTCTAGATCTCCATTGAGAAATGTTGTTTTCACATCCGTTTGGTGAAACTCCAAGTCAAAATGGGCTACTAATGCCATAACAACACGCAAGGAATCTTTCTTAGATACATGAGAGAAAGTCTCCGTGTAATCGATTCCTTCTTTCTGAGTGAATCCCTTTGCAACAAGTCTTGCCTTGTATCTCTCAATGTTGCCCAATGAGTCTTTATTTGTCTTAAATACCCATTTACATCCAATGGTTTTTGCACCATTAGGCAACTCAACAAGATCCTAGACTTCGTTACTCTTCATAGAATTCATCTCTTCCTTCATGGCATCGTACCATAATTCTGATTCTTTGCAACTCATGGCTTGTGAAAAAGACTCGGGATCATTTTCGGCTCCAATGTTGTAGTCAGATTCTTGCAGATACACAACATAATCATCAGGAATTGCTGATCTCTTTGGTCTAGTAGATCTTTTTAATTTTGTACCACCATCTTCCTGAGAAGTATGTGGTTCAACTCGTTGTTCAAAAATTCTTGGCAATTCTTGAACTATCTGATCTACTGGAATGTTGTCAGCAGCTTGTGGAACTTCAACAATTGGTTGTTCAACACCAGTTTGTACTTGAGGGGTGCTGTGAACAATAACCAATCTATCACTTGAGGTGGAAGGCTGAGATTCTGAATGATCCTTCTCAGAAACTATGTTCCTGGTTTGATCGCTCCCACTGATCAAGTCATTTTCAAGAAACTTTGCATTTCTTGATTCCACAATCCTAGTGCTGCGAGATGGACAATAAAATGTGTAACCTTTAGACCTTTCAGCATATCCAATGAAATACCCACTAATGGTCCTTGGGTCCAGCTTCTTCTCTTGTGGATTATATATTCTCACTTCAGACGAGAATCCCCAAACGCGCATATGTCGCAAACTCGGTTTCCAACCTTTCCATAATTCAAATGGCATTTTAGGAATAGCCTTGGTTGGAACTCGGTTTAATATATACACTGACGTCTTAAGCGCTTCAATACACAAGGATTTAGGAAGATTGGAGCTGCTAAGCATACTCCGCACCATGTCCAATAATGTTCGATTTCTTCTTTCTGCTAGACCATTCTGGTCGGGTGAACCAGGCATGGTGTATTGGGCAACAATCCCATGCTCTTGAAGAAACTTTGTGAATGGCCCAGGTGCTTGTCCATATTCTGTGTATCTACCATAATATTCTCCACCTCTATCTGCTCTCACGATCTTAATTTTCTTGCCGCATTGTTTCTCTACTTCAGCCTTAAAAATCTTAAAGGCATCTAATTCTTCGCTCTTTTTATGAAGCATGTAGAGATACATATATCATGAGTAATCATCTATAAAAGAGATGAAGTATCTCTAACCATGTGAGTCCATGTCTGGACTACATATATCAGTATGTATGATCTCTAATATGTTCGAACTCCTATTGGCACCTTTATTTGACTTGTTGGTCTGCTTTCCCTTTATGCAGTCCACACAAGTCTGAAAATCAGTAAAATCTAGAGTATTAAGTAACCATTCATTTACCAATCTTTTAATTCTTTCTATGGAGATATGACCTAGTCTCCGGTGCCATAATTTAGAGGAATTTTCATTAATAACACATCTTTTAGTGCCAGTGTGAATATGCATTGAATCATAAGTGACATTTTTTTGTAAATTAATGCAGTAAAGACCATTAGACAAAATACCATTCCCAACATAATCAGATTTATAAAATAAACCGAAGGATGTTTCTGAAAAGTTAAAGGAATATCCAAAAGGTACAAGCCTTGAAACTGAAATCAAGTTTCTAGAAAAACTTGGTACATAAAAGGTCTTTTCTAATTCTAAAACAAAACCACTAGTTAAATTTAAATAGCATGTTCCTATAGCTTCCACATGCGAGCCCATCTTGTTTCCTGATAAGATGCTTTGCTCACTGCCCACTGACTTCCTTAGGTTTTGCAAACCCTGCAAGGAATTCGAAATGTGAATTGTTGATCCAGAATCAATCCACCAGGTGTTAATATTGACATTAACCATATTAGATTCATAACAAACAAACGAGATTGGATTACCTTTGTCTGCAAGCCATTTCTGAAATTTGGTGCATTCCTTCTTCATGTGTCCCTTCTTTTTACAAAAGAAACACTTGGAATCCTTCTTGATATCAGCTTGGGGAGGTATTTTACCTTTTCCTTTCCGATTGGCTTGATATTTTCCCTTTCCTTGCGTTGCCATCATTGCACTTTCTCCCATTTCCATCACCAGTCTCTCTTCCTCTTGAACACGCATGGTCATGAGTTCATTAATTAACCATTTATCCTTATGTGTGTTGTATGAGATTTTGAAGGGTCCGTATTGGTGTGGAAGGGTGTTCATGATGTAGTGCTCCAGGAAAGACTCTGATATTTCAACCTCAAGTTTCTTCAATTGAGCCACAGTGTCCCACATTTGCATGATGTGCTCGCACACACCTTTCACACTGGTGAGCCTTAGGGATGAGAACTTCATGATTAGGGTGCTTGCTAGTGCCTTGTCTAAAGTGACGAATTGATCATCAATGGCTTTCAGCAAGTCTTGGACCTTTTCATGCTGATCAATGGAACCACGAATACCAGCTAAAATTTTAGTCTTAACGAACATCATGCTCAGGCAATTAGATCGTTCCCATCGTTCATAAAGCATGATGTCCGCTGCAGTGCTGGTATTAGTGAGTTTCGGTGGTTCATATTTCCTAATAGCATAGTCTATGTCCATCCACCCCAAATGAAGGAGAACTCTCTCCTTCCAGACCTTATAGTTATGTCCCTTAAGTTCAGGGATATCAGAACGAATTTTAGAGAAATTTGCAGGCTGTACAACTGCATAAAATTAAAAATCACATGCTTATGTTAAAATTGAGTCATAAATAAAATTTCATGCTTTACCAATGTAAATCATGCTTTAAAATTGAATCTAATGACATAAAAATTGTCTGTGGACTAAATTTTTAATTCAAGGAGATTCAGTTATTCTTTATGATAGAATTTATCAAGTTATTCACTTAATTCATAATTCTAAGGGTATATTATGATTATAATTTGATATAAATTCTATCTTAGTTTTGAACTTTATGATAAAACTATTAATTCATAACTCTTGTGGGTAAGCTATGAATATTTTATCCTAATTAATTACATAAATACAACAAAATTCCTGTGGGATAAATTTTATTATATTCAGTATAATTAATTACAATTAATGTCTAAATATTCTTTATGTGATCCTAATCAATCATAATATATAGTTTTATTTAATTAGAGATGTTGTGGCTATTCTCTAATCAATTAAAATTATATGGATCACTAGACATTATTTACATAAAAATTAAATTGATATGAGAATAATGATAATTTGCATAAATAAAACTATAATATTCATGCATAACATTTAACGATGGGTCTCGTATACTCATCCAAAATAGCATGTTTTAATTAAAGCAGAAATAATTAATTCATGAAAATTAAATTGCACAACAATTATCCAAATTGCATATAATTAAACTAAACAAATATTACAAGCATAAAAATTGAGCAAAACTTAGACATATTTCCAAATAAATGCTTTAATTCAGAAAATTCTCAAAATATGACATTTAGCCAAACATGTCTATAATAACCAAGGCAGAGATAAAAATTGCTTCGATACCAAATGTAATCTTAAATAACGATTCTATAATGCGGAATAAATACTTAAAAAGAATCAAAAAATAAACTTTAATGCCCAATAAATCATACCTCCAGCCATTGATGCTACTCACACTCAGAATGTATTTTGTATACAAAGCTTCCGGGCTGCTTCACTATATAGAAAATCTGCAGGAGGAAGATGCCTTATGCCTTGCACGCCACAACTGAAACTTCTCCTTCCCCTTCTTCTCTCACTAAACATGAGCTATTTTTTGCCTTTCCAACTAATCTCACGGCCACAGAAAATATGAAGGGACTTCCAAGCTCTGCTCACTCTAACTTGATGGTGTAAAACTGAAGGGGATTGAGTTGGTGAGCTTGGGGACCAAACATAAGTATTTATAGCCAAACTTCCATCAAGCTTCTGTTGGCTATGTTTCAAGTGTTCCACAAATCATGGTAGAGAACTGCATTGGGAGTAATGGACCATTTCAGAAGCTCCCAACAATAAAATTAATTAACTGCAGTTGATTTCCGTAATTTAAGGAAATGACTGCAGTTGGTTTCCATAAATTAAGGAAATGACTGCAGTTGGTTTCCAGAAATAATTAACTGCAGTTATTTCCAGAAGTAACTAGTTGTTGGGAGAGGGAGCATAACATTCTCCCACTTGCTCCGATACTGGACCTTTGATTCATTTTGACTTTATATAGAAATTTTGAAAAAAATTATATTTTGCAAAATTATTTTTATATTAAGGTTTGAAGGACCAATTACGGGTTGCCACATGGCAGGCCTGAGGCTGCCACGTGGCCCCAGGTTAGACGAGTATGGAAATGTAAAGGATATTTTGGAGTCTACGGGAATCGAATCCGAGACCCATATTTTGCATGCATGAGGGCCCAACCAGTCGAGCTGTGTGTTGGATGTTAACATTCTACGGCGGCATAGAAAATTTAAAGGTTTAAAAATATTTGCGCCAGTGGCAAGGGGGGCAGCCCCCACTTGATGTGACCTCCCGCCATGACCAAGTGCTGACACTCCAACGGTTAACACAACCTTATCCGCGTGGTCTAGATGGGTTATGTGACCACGACCATGATGCGACATTTATTACAACAGTATTCTGGTGGCTACTTCGACGGTTTCGGCAGCAACCCATGTGACCACTCTGGACTTAAAATTTATTGCTAACCCCTAACCGCCGCCATTTATGGAGCGTGCCACCAATTTTAGCAGTCAGAGCCAGTTTTAGTCGGCTTAACTGGATTTTCTCTATATTTAGTGGAGTTTTTTAAGGGACATTGGGCAGTTTACTGCTTTGGCCATAACTTCTTGGATTTTCGACCAATTTTTATGCATGGATAGTAAATTTTTGGTATTCTCGACATTTTGAACACATTGGCACATGTTTCAAGAGGTCATCTTGTGCAGTTTTAGCTTTGGGAGAGGTCAAGGAGTTATTAGGGCCACTAAGGTGTTTTCAATGTATTGAGCATCCATTCTTTGTTTTCTGCAAATGAATAGTCATTCCTGGCTAATTCAAGCATTCTGAAGCTGTTTTTATAGAGAGCACAACCATTTGAGGCTTTATTTCACATGTACTTACCATTTTTGAGCAATAAGATATGAGGGACATGCCATTGGGAGCTGGACCAGCAGATGTAGCCTAAGAGGGGTGAACTGCTTCATCAAATTTTCCAAGTAATGTTACATGTGATGTTTAATTCTCTGTTAATTACTATTTTATAGTGTTTCATAAGAAATTTACATGCTTTAACCTCACACAGAAATATGTTTAACTAAGATAAAATCATTTTTTTCACCTGCAAACTTCAGTAAACCTTATGCACACATTTTAATTATTGTTTGGATACTTAGCACAAAAAAACTAATACATTCCATTCAGATCAACATCCCAAATGAGATCCAATACATTAATACTTTTTCCTCTTGTAGGAATATATTGACAAATATAAGCCATGGATTGATATACCATATATCCCTCTACCATAAAACCCTCAGGACGTGCTCTTTGTCTAACCAAAGCCTTCAAATATTTCAAGTGCCTCTCAACCTTCCACATTGATCTTGTGTGTACATGTCCACACTTTTTGTATGAGGTAGTGTTTTTGTGCATTGAAAAATGTTCGAGGTAGATACTTTTGCATTTCACACATTAGATAAGGAATTTGTTTCCTACAATACTTTATATATTCTTTATCGATTTCTTTATATTACAACCATCTACAAATGAAGCAAGCAAATCAAAGGTTTCAAAAAAAAAAAATATAGTATATGATGACAAGTAAGCCACATACAATCAAATATAAGTTATACAACAAATTATTGAACAAATTACACTTTGCACATAAATCTCCACTTACCTCATATAATTTCTAGGATCATATATAACTTGTTTAACTCATAGTTGTAACAAAAATAATGATCGATCATTATTTATTCCCAAATTTGTAGAAAAAAAAACTCTAACAATACGTTTCACCAATGTACAAATATATACACCAAAATAATTACCTTAATGAATGTATGCCATTCATGAGCTTTTTGTTGAAGATTGCAACAAGAAACAGTGAAACTGGCATCCAGAAACATCATCCTTGATCCTAGTGAAAAAATAAGCACCTACACTAGGTGGGGCCCACACAGGCTATTTTTAGGTGATAAGTCTATTTTTAGAATTTTGATCAAAGTCTATTTTTAGCAGTAATATATTTATAGATGGTTGAGAAAATTATATGGATGGATGGGTATCTAAGTTTGGAATGAATGTGCGAAGTTGTTCCATGGAATGCATGTCTAAAATTAGAATGCATGTCGAATTTTGTTAAGCCCTTAACACAAATTAGACAATAAATAATTATCTATTTTCAATGAGCACTTGGAACTAGTTAACTGAAGTGGCAAATCAGTTAGCTAAGTGGATTTCGAGTTGAAGTGATTGGTTGGTGGACCATGCAATGGACTTCGTTATAACCAAGTGTGACAAAGTTGTAAGAGAGTTGGAAGAGTAGTTATGTGAGTTGTTATTTAGTTTAACTCAGTTAAGTGAGTTAAACTTAGTTGTGCTAGTTGTAACTGGTTGTAACTAAAGATACACTAGTGAGAGATCAGTGAATTAAATATTAAATTAATTCACTTGGAGTGATCTCACTTACAATTGAAGAAATACTACTGTTAACTACATGCATGTCAGATCCAGTGGAGACCCAGTTGAGAGATAGGTGAAAGGGCCCGGTTGACTATCAGTTGTGACTATAGTGATGTATTCAATGCATCTACACACACATTGGATATGATTATGAGTATTGCGCAGTCAAGGCTGGCCATATTGAAATCATTCAGAGGTTCTTGACCATCAGGAATTGCACAGTGGAGGCAAGTTGTCAAGAGGCAATAAATTGGTGCATGGGTGAGCCAATTTTTGAATGATAGTGTGAGACGATTGTATATTATACTGAGAGCTATATGAGTAGATATTTGTATGAGATTGTTTCATGATCCATGATATACATAATATATGATAGTAGGGCTTTTTAGCTTTAATCTTTCCCGGTAAAAACATCTTGTTATGTGCGATTGATTTTTCTTCATGTGTTTGCAATTGGCGATTTAATTTCCGCAAAGAATTAAGTAGAAGGATTTGTATTTAAAAGTGGATATAATTGTTAGATCAGTAGAGACCAGTAATACATCATAGTATTGTTTAAATTTCTACATGGTATCAGAGCAGAAATGATTTCAATATTGAAGCAGTGTTGAGTTTTGTTGGTGGAACAATTTGAATTTGCTGCAAGAATTTCTTGGTGCGACAGTTGAGTAAACATCGAAATGGCTTTCAATGGTTTGCGGTTGGAGTATGCAGTCGAGGGTAGCTTGAACTACATTGCATGGAAGGATAAGATGGAGGTGGTGCTTGAAGATAATGGCTTGAAGGAATTCATCGACAGAGATATTCCTAAGCCCACTTCGACGGATGCTGTATTACTTGATGCATGGAAAAATAAAGTAGCAAGGGTGAAGAGGATTTTGTTGGAAGGTGTGAGAGACCATACTGTCTCAAGAATTCATGGAAAGCCACTCAATTTGAAATGTGGAAGGCTTTGACAGATCTTTTCCAAATCAGCAGCGACCATAAGAAATTGGTGCTAAAGGATAAACTCAAAAAAATCAAGATGGAGAAGAACGACACTATTCCAGTATACTTAACAAAGTTTGTCCACTGTAGGGATGAGCTTGGGAGTGTAGGAGTAAGTGTTTATGATGATGATTTGGTGATTTTGGCTCTCTTGGGACTTCCTAAGAGTTGGCACAGTTATCAAGACTCTGTCAACGGATGGGAAAAACTGTCAGATTGGGAACGACTGTGGTCAGATCTAGTGTAGGAGGAGTTCAGGCGGAACACCAGATATGGCTCTTCATCAATGCATGATGATGAAGAGGATTTTTCTTTGGCTGTGAAGGCGAAGAAGGAGAAGGGGAAGAAATTCCATTCTATATCTGAGGCCGGTGAAGATGGCAAGGAGCACAACATGTCCAAAGTGAAGTGTTTTCACTGTCACGAGTATGGACATATTGCCAAAAATTGTCCACATTAGAATGAGAACAAGATGGTTGTTGGAGCTGCAGCTAGTGAGGCTCTTGCCTCACAATTTGAGCTTGACTTCTCGTTGATCACATGCATGGTGTCTAGTGCATTGGGATTGGGGTGGTACTTTGATAGTGGTGCTTCCTTTCACATGACGGGAGATGAGAAACTTTTCAGTGACTTGGAGGAGAAATATCTCCAGATGCATATTGAGTTGGGTGACGATGGACGATACAGTGCAACCGAAATTGGTACCATTACCTTTCAAAGGGTGTCAGGTAAACTCTTTCATTTAAAATATGTTATGCATGTTCCTGGTTTGAAGAAAAATTTAATCTCAGTCGCAATGTTATAGGATAGAGGCTATGATGTTGTCTTTAGTGAAGGAAAAATTTTCCTGTGAGATAAAGAAATAGGGCAAGCTAATAAGGTTGGGATTCAAGTTAAGAATATCTATAGACTTGAATTAGATGGGATTTCTGTTGAGCTTCCTACTATTGGGAAGTGTGAGAAATCCATGCAATTTATGCTTGAGAGGGAGCTAGATTTGCATGCAGGTAAGAGTGAACCTCGAGATGTGGAGCAGCCACAAGATGAGGATCATGGAGTGGGAGCAACCACTCATGTAGAGAAATTTCTAGCCAGATGGGCAGAGGGAGTGCATGCAGCTATACCACCAGGTGAGAGGTGGGGCGACATGCATGAGTAATCCTAAGAAGATATTTCTGGGTAGGATTCATTGAGATGGTGTGGATCTCATGAATTTAACCTGGCTACAAGGAGCCCACAGTATAGCAGTAGTAGTATCAGTTGGATTGATGCAGTCAGATCAAAGTGACAGTGTCAGAAACTGGAGCGTGGATCAAAGTTGACAGCAAGTGCAGAGTGCATGGTTGCAGAGTTCAACAGCACAGTGGTTCTTGAAGACATGTGCAATAGCTAAGAAGAAGTCAGAATACTTTCATGACAAAAGCATTATACTGATTTAGTTGTTTGGAGACTATTCAGTTTTGGAAGTGTTGCATGCAATGGTTGCAGGGCGAATGCATGGAGTTGCATGTCGCATGAAAAAACATTCCTTTCTTGTTGAGAGGGAGTGTTGAAGATTGCAACAAGAAATAGTGAAATTGGCATCTGGAAACATCATCCTTGATCCTAGTGAAAAAATAAGCACCTACACTAGGTGGGGCCCACACAAACTTTATTTAGGTGATATGTCTATTTTTAGAATTTGGATCAAAGTCTATGTTTAGTAGTAATCTATTTATAGATGGTTGAGAAAATTATATGGATGGATGGGCGTCTAAGTTTGGAATGCATGTGCGAAGTTGTTTCTTGGAATGCATGTCTAAAATTAGAATGCATGTCGATTTTTGTTAAGCCCTTAACAAAAATTAGACAATAAATAATTATCTATTTTCAATGAACACTTGGAACTAGTTAACTAAAGTGGCAAATCAGTTAGCTAAGTGGAATTCGAGTTGAAGTGGTTGGTTGTTGGACCATGCAGTGGACTTCGTTATAACTGAGTGTGACAAAGTTGTAACAGAGTTGGATGTGTAGTTATGTGAGTTGTTATTTAGTTTAACTCAGTTAAGTGAGTCAAACTCAGTTGTGCTAGTTGTAACTAGTTGTGTTAGCCACCTATGAAATTTTTGTCAAGAAAATAGGTGGCTAAATTGTTTTATGAGCCTTCAAGAGATACATTTCCCATGAAAATGTCTCATCCTTGCAGCCTCTGTGTGTCCATTGCCTTTTTAAAGATCCTCACTGTTGTTTCCATCCAGAAAGTCTCACTGCCTATGGAAATTTATGCGCAAAAAGTTCCCCATTTGCCCTTATACCTATGAAAATTTCCCCATTACCAATATTCTTCCCACTCTTAAAATTTCCCTTTTGTTTCCCAAAATCCCTCCAAAATCCCCTAAACCATCCGTTTCATCCTTAGAACCAAATGAAAATCCTTCATTTGATTTCAAATCCCTCTTTTACCTCTACCGAAAAACTCTTTTTAGCCTTAAAACGCTGTCTCTAAGGCTAAAAAACCCATTTTCCCTCTTTAAACAGGCTAGCCCCCTTCGATCCAGCCCCTTAACTACTTCCCCATATGCTCCGAGCGCTAAGACCAACCGCAAAGGCCTGGGCGCTAATCGCAATCGCAACTTTTGGTGAGCGCGTTTCTATGTTATACAAAAAATCCCGATGCGATTGGGGTTTGGTCCGTAAACCCGCGCCGCGATCTCAACCGTCGATCTTCTAAGATCTGACCGCCAGCATCGATCAAAGTCGCAAATCTTAAACCATTCCACCCACTGCACTCCCGATTGCGATCCCCCGATTATAATCTTCGTCATCGATTTCCCTTTAATCCAACGGTCATAGGCCAATCGCTCCATCGCTCATTGGAATTTGACCCTCCTATCACTCTCCCTCCGATTTGATCGTAACCGTCCATTCCATTCGATCTAATGGTCCATATCTAATTGCCCGCCGCCGCGGCTGGGTCCCACCGTATCAATCCATTCCATATGTTTTCATCGTATTTTCATCCGTTCCCTTTGTATTTCATTCAAAGGTCAAATTTTAATGTTTGCGTTAATGTTTGTTACATTCCGCCGAACTTTCACCAGACCTTTTTCCCACTGTTTCGCTGCATTTTTCACCATAATCCTGCATTATTCCACCATTTTCCATTTGCATCCACCGTTTTTTCCATGCTGCACTGCCATTCTCACAGTCCTCCATAGCATCCGACCCCATGCATGGGTTTCTTAACGTGTTTGTGTGATTTTATAGGGTTACAGGCAGTGGAAACCGCCATGGTTCATAGTCACTGTTATAGTGGCACAAAGCACAGTGAAAACGAGGTTCAGAGCCTGATATCACAGAGAAGAGCCTGAGAGGGTGCTTAGAGCGTAATTTTCATTGAAGGATGGAGTTCAACTCTGCAAACCTCTCCAACACCACTAAAGCTCACATTTCACTGACAGGGACAGTCATGAAGTGACAAAGAGTATCAGCACAGAGTTAAGGAGTTCTATTGCACATCATTGAATATGTTAAGCCTTAATTCAGTGTTTTAAAGGTGAAATACTAGATTGAAGACCTCATGGATCACACGGAAGGCCTAACGCACAGAGAACAATATCATCAAGGTTTCACATCAACAGAAGTTTCCTCCCGAGAAAGGACACAGTACCCATGATGTTTTTATTCCATATCGGGTTCCTGAGAAGATTTCCACCCTGACAAAATAGTCCTAATACTACCAAAGCATTTGTTACACGGTATGGCAGACCTTGAAGTCAGTTATCTACCTTTTTTTTAATTCACCAGAGTACTGCAGAGTACTACAGCTGAGAGTACATCAAAGACATACTTGGAGTAAATTCTCAGCCTGTCGAAGACCACTCTTTCACCCAAAAAGTACTGAAGATTAATGCGTAGTCATTAAAACAGAATGGGCCTCGAGCCCCTCTTCCTACTTTGTTTCAATGTTTCATTTAGTGTTTCACCTACCTCCTCTGCCTATCTTTCAGCTATAAAATTCATGAAGAAACTCATTGTAAAGGTTGTTGATCGGATATCTGTGAACTGTAAGCTTTTTCTCTTGAGACATAGTTCTTTGTGTAAAGTTGTAAGATAGGCTGAGGAAGATGTTTTCAGACTGAATATCAAGCTGTTGGAAATGTTGTACATGACTGGTGTTGCTCTTTAATATGACAAGCACATTTCTTTGGATCCTGATTTAAAGCTGCGGTGATGTTTTTCTATCTTTGTCCTTGTTTTCCTTTGTAGTTCATCACACTTCATTTCTTTTGGCACGCATTAGAAATCTGGCATAGGATTTACCCTTGCTTGGTACCCTATGTTTCTGCTCTCCCTGCCTTCAATTTTTTCTGTTGTATGTGTTATCTGAGGATTGATTCAAGCTAATTTAACCAGTGTAGTAGCTTATAGTTACTACTAGTTGATGTATGAATTAATGAATGTGTTCTTAGATGTTCTTGTTAGGATTTAATTGAATGAAGTGGGATACTGTGAGTTTAGAACTCTGTCTCTGTCTCACTAGGATCCATTTCAATTAATTGAACCTTTCTAAGTTCCCTTAAGCTGGATACCAAAGCATTGAGAGTTCAAAGTCTCTCTCTAATCTCAGGTTTTCACCTTTGTGTTTAAATCTTTAATGTTTCCTTGTTTGAAGAGTTAGCCTTTTAGGTTTGGGATCACAAGTTGTCCAATGGCATGTCCTGTCCCTGGATCTGATTCTTGATAGGTCACCTTGGAGGTTTCCTTGCCTTTCGCCTTCTTTTTTTCCATTTCATGCCACACTATCATCTTTAAGATCCAATGCTTTAGATTACTAGCCCAACTAAAAGCCTACATATTAAACAGCAAGTAAACCCTTTTCTGACTCCATTACCCAATGGTCTTGAGTGCTCTCTGAAATATTTCCTCCTTTTGTCTAGAATCCTCTTTATACATCCTTGTCTCATATTGAACCTTTCTTTCCTGTTTCCCAACAACCAAACAAAAAATCAAACAAACAAACCCCGCACCTATAACTAGCCTAATATCTTAACTTTCGAGCTTAAAAGACATAAAACCTTTGCCTACATAGAGAGATCCCTCTCTGGACCCAGGAGGGCTAGATCTTGAGGTCTGAAAGTGGTTCTGATGTTGTCTCATCTTTTGGTATTGCCAAACTTGCCAAAACATGGGAACCCCAACATAATGGCGACTCCACTGGGGAAACTTTGAGTAAAACACACCTTTAAACACTTCACAGACTCAAGGGAGACCAATCAGCCTAGGTTTGGCAGTAAAATCACTGCAGTGGATAGTAAAACCTCAAATCCTCCACCTGGCGACTCCACAGCACCTAAATGATTAGAAGACTCCACTGGGAGACCAGGGTCCACAACAACATCAGCCATTACAAAAGTAACAAGTAGGGTTAAGCTTCTTTGTTGGAAAACAACATTCTGGCTTCAAGAACCATTCACACGAGAGCTTACCCTAACCCAAACCCACCTGAAATAGTTGACAACCCTGAAAACATCCTCAAGAAATCTCCTACACCTAAAGGACCAACTATTTCCAGTCATATCCATAGAGCTAACTCTGCACCGGAAGACTTTACAGCTCTGTCAGACCCACTTTTTGACCTAGACTCTCAAAACAGTTTACCTAGAACTAGGTCATTCAATGCTCTAGACCAGCCAGACCTTGAGCTTCCTGGTTCACCACCTCAAAGTGGTAAACACATTAGGGACAGAGAAACCACTCCATCTAAACCTCCTTATATTCATTTCATTCAAAACTTGGGACTCAGCCATCCTAAATCAGCTCAACAGACTTCTGCTGGTCCTATTATCCCTGTCATCCATATGCCAGCTGCTCAATCCAACCCCTTACCTCCTCAGAACATCATCATGGTAGCCTGGTATGCACCTCTGGTGTTACCTCAGCCTCTAGTGCCTTTACCCAACGATTATCAATCAAAGATCCCACACTTCATTACAAAAGAGTCTACCACAGCTCAACACCATGTAGACGGGATGGAAGATTCTTTTGACTATCATGGAGATAGATGATGATACGATCAAAATGAGAATATTTTCCCAGAGCTTAGGAGGTGATGTGAAGAAATGGTTTAAGGGCCTACCTCCTAATAGTATCCAAGATCTTCCTGCTTTATACCAGACCTTCATAAACAAATGGGAAGTTAAGGCCAACCCTCTCCAAATCTTAGCAAAATACAAGAACCTTAAGAGAAACGTAGGAGAGAGTTTCCATGACTACTCTACAAGGTTTAACAACGTTTATAACGCTCTTCCTCCACATATGAAACCTTCCCAAGGTATGGCTTTTGTCAAATACCCTGAAGGCTTTGATGCTGACATGGCCTACCAGCTTAGGGAGAGAGATTACAACACATTGGAAGACATGCAAAAAGGAGCAGTGAGTGTTGAGGCTAACCTGATTGAGAAGAAAGCAAGAATGAGGGCAGAGAAAAGGGTAACATATAGAGATGACACTGTAGCTTCTACATCTGACCCCAATTATGACCGTCTATATAAAAACATGGAAAATCTACAGCAAATGATGGAAAAAATAGTTTTGACAGTTAGTAATCAGAACATAAACCAAAATCATAACCAGAACCGAAACTTTAGAAGAAACAATACCCCTCCCAACAGGCAAAGAGACTCGGATCAGCAAGTTATTCCCCCATTTCAGGAGAACTTCCTTGATGAAGATGAGGGGATTATAGAAGAGTCTAAGGAAAACACTATAAATATGTTTGAGACAGATGACTCAATCCACAATTGTTCCACAGAAGAAGATCAGCCCTCACCCGCATATTGGGATGAGGAAAGATTAGAATCTGAGGATTACAGGCTAGGATTTGAAAATGCCATCATGCAGGTCAGGGAACAGTATGAACTTAGAAGCAAAAAGAGCTTAGACAATTCCAAACCTAAAGCTTCTGAGATTACCATTAAGAAAAGGCCTGAGAAAACTTCTAAAGTAACTGCTGAAGGTAACAAATCAGCAGCTGAGAGTTCTGGGAAGAACAAAGAAAAAGACAACCAAAACACTGATAAACAAAGTCAACCAACTAGCAGCACTAGCACTGCAGTTAGTGCTCCTGATAAAATAGTCCCTAACACTATACATAGTGAGAATCAGCCCACTGATTCAGCCACCAAGGTAGTGGCTAACAAAACAAAGTCGAGTATCATAAAGAGTCAGTCCACTTTCAATTTGGAGAGTGATATTGCGAGAATTAAAATCTCTGTCCCACTCTCTGAGCTGGCCACTCAGGATGTACATAAAGGCCAAATTTTGAAAGCTTTAAATCTAGGGGAAAACAGTGACACTGTCAATCTGAGTGATGATCAACCAGCCCTTCTGTTTGGTCCAAAGATAGAGGGGAAGTTTCAGGAAGGGGTAGTACCTCCTTTTTATATCAGTCTCAATATATATGACAAGATCCTTCACAACGCGATGAATGACTCTGGGGCATCACATAACTTAATTCCTAAGATAGTTATGGAGCAGTTAGGCCTAGAGATAACCCATCCTTATAAATATCTATATTCATTTGACTCTAGCAGAGTAAAATGCCTGGGCCTAATCAAAGACCCCTGTGTAAACCTTACCCAGATTCCTGCCAAATGTATGGTTATGGATGTTGTAGTGGAAGATGTGCCACCTAAGTATGGCATGTTACTATCGAGATCATGGGGAGTCAAGCTGCAAGGTACAATGCAGATGGATGGGACATATGCCACAATTCCTGTCTTTAGCCAGTCTAGGAGACTGTATAGAGAGGCAAAAATGAATTTCCTGGTCAGCAGCCCTAAAAAGCCTGAGAATTCTCCTCTGTACTCTGTACACACAGATCTGGACTCCTTTATCCTTTTCAACGATGAATCCTTAGAGGAGCCGGAGCTAGAAAACAGAGGTACAAACAATGAGATAGTGCCCATAGATTTCAACATAATGGCCACTCTAGCCTCAGAAGAAAACAAAGATGAAACCTGTGGACAGTGCACCAAAAACGAAACTCCAAGTAAACAAAAAGCAGAATGTAAATAGTTGGCTAGTCACCCCTCACAAACTCATACACCACAAAAAGAACAAAACCACCCACAGTCCAACGCAGACCTTGTAACACAACAGACCAGTGAAACCCACACTAGGGATAAAAATGATGATAAACCCGAGAAAGAACCCGTATGGGAGATGAATTTCGATGGGTCGTGCACCAGGAGAACTGCAGGAGCAGGAGTGTGGTTACATAACACAAAGAGTGACTATGCAGAGAGTCATGCCTTCAACTTGAACTTCAAATGTACAAATAATATCGCAGAGTATGAGGCTCTTATCCTAGGCTTGAATCTGTTGAAAAATTTAGGAGCCCGTAGGATAGTTGTACATGGAGACTCTAAGTTAATCATAAAACAAGTGAATGGTGAATACACAGTGAAACACCCTAGGCTAAGAGCGTACAGGAATGACGCTATGGATTTATTGAAAACCTTTGTAGAATATGAACTAGTGTTTATTCCCAGGAGCCGAAATGTAATTGCAAATGGATTAGCCTGTATAGCTAGTTCATATCACAAGCCTCCCAGTGACCAACAAATCATCATTCATATGAAGTTCAGACCTGCAGTACCTGATAATGAGAAATATTGGCAGGTTTTTGAGGGAGATAAGCAGATTGAGGATTTCCTAATAGGCAGGAACGAGTTTGAATTTTCCGATTCAGACTCTATGTCCAATGATAGCTGCCTAAGTGAAGAGCCCTTAGACGAGGAAGAACCACCATGTAACATACAAATAAACACTTTAAACGAACAGATTGGAAATCCAACCGGAGAATACGAGAACGCAGATAAAGAGGAAGTAGAGGTGCTGCAATCGAAAGGTAAGAATATACCCAGGGGACTGGCACCTTTAGAGAACCTTTTTGACTTTGATGATGTAGCGAAAAAGCCCACTATAGAACACTCATACTTTGATGTCGAGGAATGCAAAATAGGCACTGAAGACAAACCTAAGGTGATTAAACTAGCTAAGTCTTTACCCGCAGACATGAAAAATAAGTATATTGACTTGTTCAAGGAATTCATCGATGTGTTTGCCTGGAGCTACGAGGACTTAAAGGCCTACGACACAAACATTATACAACAAAAAATACCCTTGAAAGAGAACCAGAAACCCTTTAGACAAAAACTTCGCAGAATAAACCCAAAACAATTTCCTACAGTAGAAAAGGAAATAAGGAAGATGTACGAGGCAGGAATAATAGTTCCTGTAAGGTTCTCTGATTGGGTCTCGAACCTGGTAGCTGTGAGAAAGAAAACAGGTGAGATCAGACTATGCATATATTTCAGGAACCTTAATAGAGCCTCACTTAAAGACAATTACCCTTTGTCGAAGATGGAACATATTCTTCAGAAGGTGGTAGGCTCAAAGAGGATCTCCCTGTTAGACGGTTTTTCAGGTTATAACCAAGTTTTAGTACTCCCAAAAGATCAACTCAAAACCACTTTCACCACTCCATGGGGCACTTTAATGTACGTGAAAATGCCTTTTGGACTGATGAACGCTGGTGCAACCTTCCAACGAGCGATGGACATAGCCTTTTCAGATGAAATAGGGCACTTCATTGTCATCTATCTGGATGGCATAACAGTCTACTCCAAGACTGATGAGGAGCACCTAAAACATCTGAGAATAGTTTTCGAAAAATGTAGGAAGTTCGATCTGTCATTAAATCCCAAAAAGACTGTATTTGGGCTGCAGGAGGGAAAGCTTCTCGGCCATATCATATCTGAGAAGGGAATTAGGATAGACCCACAAAGAGTTGAGGGAATACTTCAGATCACACACCCGAGAAACATTAAAGAGTTAAAGTCCTTTATTGGGAAGATTAACTTCTTAAGGAGGTTTATTCCCAATTTAGCTGAACACCTCAGGAATATGACTAACATGCTGAAGAAAGGTGTAGGGGTTAAGTGGATTGTTGAGGCTAAAAAATCTTTTGAATCAGTTAAACTTGCACTCACTCGGGCTCTTGTCCTAATCATCCCAGATTTCTCAAAGGATTTCCTGATATTTTCATTTGCCTCCGAGCATACAGTGGCTGCAGTTCTGCTGCAGAAAAATCCAGAAGGGATGGAACAGCCCATCACTTTCTTCAGCAAAGCTCTAAGGGATGCACCCTTGAAATATAACATAATGGAAAAACAAGCCTATGCCTTGGTAAAGGCCTTGAAAGACTTTAGGGTGTACATACTACATTCTCACACCACAGCCTACGTGCCAAACATAGTGGTTAAAGACATTTTGTCCCAAGATCCGGATGGAAAGAGGGGCAAATGGATTGTTGTAATATTGGAATACGACCTGGAAATAAGACCCACAAAACTAATCAAGGGTCAGGGCTTAGCTCAATTAATGGCTGAATCAAATTTACAAGCCCTTGACATAAACATGGTAAATACCTTGGATGAGCAGGAAAGATTGCCTGACCTTACTATTGAGGAGCAGTTTCAAAACTCTCCTTGGTATTCTGATATCCTGTATGTGCTCACAAACCTCAATGTCCCTCCTGAACTATCAAGAACTAAGGCTAGATTTTTAAAGCTAAAAGCCAGAAGCTATTGCATACTGAATGAATGTTTATACTAGAAAAATACAAATGGCCTATTGCTTAAATGTTTGCCTGAAACTGAAGCAGAGAGGATTAAACAGGAGTTCCATGTAGGAGAGTGTGGAGGCCACCTGAACTGGAAAGCCACTGCTAACAAAATACTCAGAGCTGGCTATTATTGGCCTACACTTTTCAATGACATCCATAAGATGATAATTGCCTGCCATAAATGCCAGATTTTTGAAGGCAAAATAAAGCTCCTCCCTCTACCTTTACAACCCATCACTGTTGAAGGTCCCTTTATGCAATGGGGCCTAGATTTCATAGGAGAAATACACCCTTCCTCTTCTGCACAACACAAGTGGATCCTTACAGCCACGGACTACTTCACAAAGTGGATAGAGGCCATACCTTCTAGGAATGCCACAGATTCTATTATCATTAGGTTCCTAGAAGACCACATCCTCTCTAGATTTGGTTGTCCAAGAAAAATAATCTCTGATAAAGCTGTTGCTTTTGGATCCAAGAAGATGATCGACTTTTGTCACAGTTATCAGATAGCACTCATTCATTCAACTGCTTATTACCCACAAGTTAATGGGTTAGCTGAATCATCAAACAAAATCTTGGTGACCATCATCAAAAAGTTGCTTGAAGAGAACAAAAAGTCTTGGCACAACAATTTAGTGCATGCTCTGTGGGCTGACAGGCTCGGTATGAAGAAATCCATTGGCATATCACCATATCAGCTTGTCTATGGAATAGAGGCAGTGTTCCCTACCAGCCTTGGGGTACCCGTGATCAAACTCGTCCAAGAGGTTCAGACAGAAGAAGACAGCATGGTGAGGAGGATAAACCAAACAATTCATCTCCAGCAAACAAGAGAAGAGGTCTATAACAGAGCCCTGAAGGTTCAGGAGAATATAAAGAAGTTGTTCGACAAGAGAACCAAAGCTTCTGACTTCAAAATTGGAGATAAGGTTCTGAAGTGGGACTCAAGGAGAGAAGACAAAGAAAGCACGGCAAGTTTGACAGTTTGTGGTAGGGTCCATACATCATCCAGGCCACTGTTGGTCCAAATGCCTTTTTTCTGCAAGAGCTAGATGGTATAGATTTTTTTGGGGGTCCTGTCAATTGCAGGATGCTCAAACATTACTACTGCTTATTTCCAATTTCCAGTTTCCATTTCCATTGTAAATACCATTGATGTGTTACGTTTTCAAGAAAAAGAGAAAATGTTTCAAAAAAGAGAAAGAGAGGTTCAGCCATGCTCAAAACATGAACCTCTGAAGTGAAAATATTGGCTCTAACATGATCAAAACCTGATCCGAAAGAAATGAAGAATCAGCTCTAACAAGCCCAAAACCAGAGCTGAAATGAAGAAGAAAGTGACTCTAACAAGCTCAAAACTTGAGTCACAAAGAAAGGAAGGATGCTTCAAAGTTTTAGATTTCAAGCCTTTAAGATTTTGTTTTCAGTTTCCTGCAATTTCAGCCCATGTGCAACTGTCTTTATGCCTTGGATCCACAGCAAAATAGACTGTCTAACCCTAGTTTGTCTATTTTTAAATTTCTGTTGTAGAATGTAGAGAAGAAATCTGCTGGACAGTTTAATCCTAGCAGATATTAGGTTAGGTATAGAAACATATGAGGCCAACAGTTTAAGCTGGTCTCATGGAGTGATAAGGGTAGAATTATATTAGTGTGTTTTCTATTTTCAATAATAATGATGAAGAAGGTCTGCAAATTCAAATGCACCTTGAAGAAAAAATGTTAGGATTGTAGGAGGGGTAGGTAGATTGTTTGGGAATGTTTCTGCTGATTTATTATGTTTGTAACCGTTGAAATCAAAAAAGAAAGAGAATTCAAAGATCAGGCATCTGGCCTGCTCCAAATATTTATTTTCTGAATTCTTGACTCCTTCAAGAAGAAGCCATCCCCATGTGGAGCCACTGTTATCCACCTATGAAATTTTTGTCAAGAAAAGAGGTGGCTAAATTGTTTTATGAGCCTTCAAGAGATACATTTCCCATGAAAATCTCTCATCCTTGAAGCCTCTGTGTGTCCATTGCCTTTTAAAGATCCTCACTGTTGTTTCCATCCAGAAAGTCTCACTGCCTGTGGAAATTTGTGCGCAGAAAGTTCCCCACTTGCCCTTGTACCTATGCAAATTTCCCCATTACCAATATTCTTCCCACTCTTAAAATTTCCCTTTTGTTTCCCAAAATCCCTCCAAAATCCCCTAAACCATCTGTTTCATCCTTAGAACCAAGTGAAAATCCTTCATTTTATTTCAAATCCCTCTTTTACCTCTACCGAAAAACTCCTTTTGGCCTTAAAACGTTGTCTCTAAGGCTAAAAACCCCATTTTCCCTCTTTAAACAGGCTAGCCCCCTTCGGTCCAGCCCCTTAACCACTTCCCCATATGCCCCGAGCGCTAAGACCAAGCGCAAAGGCCTGGGCACTAATCGCAATTGTAACTTTCGGTGAGCGCGTTTCTATGTTATACGAAAAATCCCGATGCGATTGGGGTTTGGTCCGTAAACCTACGCCGCAATCTCAACCTTCGATCTTCTAAGATCTGACGGCCAGCGCCGATCGCAGTCACAAATCTTAAACCATGCCGCCCACTGCACTCTCGATTGCAATCCCCCGATTATAATCTCCACCATCGATTTCCCTTTAATCGAATGGTCATAGGCCAGTCGCTCCATCGCTCATCGGAGTTTTACCCTCCTATCACTCTCCCTCCGATTTGATCATAACCATCCATTCCGTTCGATCCAATGGTCCATATCTAATTGCCTGCCGCCGTGGCTAGGTCCCACCGTATCAACCCATTCCATATGTTTTCATCGCATTTTCATCCGTTCCCTTTGTATTTCATTCAAAGGTCAAATTTAATGTTTGCGTTAAAGTTTGTTACATTCCGCCGAACTTTCACCAGACCTTTTTCCCACTGTTTCGCTGCATTTTTCACCATCATCCTGCATTATTCCACCATTTTCCATTCGCATCCACCGTTTTCGCCATGCTACGCTACCATTCTCACAGTCCTCCACAGCATCCGACCCCATGCATGGGTTTCTTAACGTGTTTGTGTGATTTTGCAGGGTTACAGGCGGTGGAAACCGCCATGGTTCATAGTCACTGTTATAGTGGCACAGAGCACAGTGAAAACGAGGTTCAAAGCCTGATATCACAGAGAAGAGCCTTAGAGGGTGCTTAGAGCATAATTTTCATTAAAGGACGGAGTTAAACTCTGCAAACCTCTCCAGCGCCACTAAAGCTCACATTTCACTGACAGGGATAGTCATGAAGCGGCAAAGAGTATCAGTACAGAGTTAAGGAGTTCTATTGCACATCATTGAATATGTTAAGCCTTAATTCAGTGTTTTAAAGGCAAAATACCAGATTGAAGACCTCATGGATCACACGGAATACATAACGCGCAAAGAACAATATCATCAAGGTTTCACATCAGTAGAAGTTTCCTCCCGAGAAAGGACACAGTACCCATGATGTTTTTATTCCATATCGCGTTCCTCAGAAGATTTCCACCCTGAAAAAACAGTCCTAATGCTACCAGAGCATTTGTTACACGGTATGGCAGACCTTGAAGTCAGTTATCTACCTTTTTTTTTATTCACCAGAGTACTGCAAAGTACTACAGCTGAGAGTGCATCAAAGACATACTTGGAGTAAATTCTCAGCCTGTCGAAGACCACTCTTTCACCCAAAAAGTACTGAAGATTAATGCGTAGTCATTAAAACAGAATGGGCCTCAAGCCCCTCTTGCTACTTTGTTTCAATGTTTCATTTAGTGTTTCACCTACCTCCTCTACCTCTCTTTCAGCTATAAAATTCATGAAGAAACTCATTGTAAAGGTTGTTGATCGGATATCTATGAACTGTAAGCTGTTTCTCTTGAGACATAGTTCTCTGTGTAAAGTTGTAAGATAGGCTGAGGAAGATGTTTTCAGACTGAATATCAAGTTGTTGGCAATGTTGTACATGACTGGTGTTGCTCTTTAATATGACAAGCACATTTCTTTGGATCCTGATTTAAAGTTGCGGTGATGTTTTTTCTATCTTTGTCCTTGTTTTCCTTTGTAGTTCATCACACTTCGTTTCTTCTGGCACGCATCAGAAATCTGGCATAGGATTTACCCTTGCTTGGTACCCTATGTTTATGCTCTCCCTGCCTTCAATTTTTTCTGTTGTATGTGTTATCTGAGGATTGATTCAAGCTAATTTAACCAGTGTAGAAGCTTATATTTACTGCTAGTTGATGTATGAATTAATGAATCTATTCTTAGATGTTCTTGTTAGGCTTTAATTGAATGAAGTGGGATACTGGGAGTTTAGAATTCTGTCTCTGTCTCACTAGGATCCATTTCAATTAATTGAACCTTTCTAAGTTCCCTTAAGCTGGATACCAAAGCATTGAGAGTTCAAAGTCTCTCTCTGATCTCAGGTTTTCACCTTTGTGTTTAAATATTTAATGTTTCCTTGTCTGAAGAGTTAGCCTTTTAGGTTTGGGATCACAGGTTGTCCAATGGCATGTCCTGTCCCTGGATCTGATTCCTGAAATGTCACCTTGGAGGTTTCCTTGCCTTTCGCCTTCTTTTTTGCCATTTCATGCCACACTATCATCTTTAAGATCCAATGCTTTAGATGACTAGCCCAACTGAAAGCCTGCATATTGAACAGCAAGTAAACCCTTTCCTGACTCCATTACCCGATGGTCTTGAGTGCTCTCTGAAATCTTTCCTCCTTTTGTCTAGAATCCTCTTTATACAACCTTGTCTCATATTGAACCTTTCTTTCCTGTTTCCCAACAATCAAACAAAAAATCAAGCAAACAAACCCCGCACCTATAACTAGCCTAATATCTTAACTTTCAAGCTTCAAAGACATAAAGCCTTTGCCTACATAGAGAGATCCATATCTGGACCCAGGAGGGCTAGATCCTGAGGTCTGAAAGTGGTTCTCATGTTGTCTCATCTTTTGGTATTTCCAAACTTGCCAAAACATGGGAACCCCAACAGGTTGTAACCAAAGATACACTAGTGAGAGATCAGTGAATTAAATATTAAATTAACTCGCATGGAGTGATCTCACTTGCAACTGAAGAAATACTATTACTAACTACATGCATGTCAGATCCAGTGGAGACCCAGTTAAGAGATAGGTGAAAGGGCCCAGTTGACTATCAGTTGTGACTATAATGATGCATTCAAAGCATCTACACACACATTGGAGATGCTTATGAGGATTTTGCAGTCAATTTTGGCCATATAGAAATCATTCAGAGGTTCTTGACCATCAGGGATTGCGCAGTGGAGGCAGGCTGTCAGGAGGCAGTAAATTGGTGCATGTGTGAGCCAATTTTTGTATGACAATGTGAGACAATTGTATATTGTACTGAGAGCTCTATGAGTAAAGCTTTGCATGAGATTGTTTCACGATCCATGATATACATAATATATGATAGTTGGGGTTTTTAGCTTTAAGATTTCCCAATAAAAACATCTTGTTATGTGCGATTGATTTTTCTTCATGTGTTTGCAATTGGTGATTTAATTTCCGCAAAGAATTAAGTAGAAGGATTTTGTATTTAACAGTGGATATAATTGTTAGATCAGGAAATTTTGGTAATACATCACAGTATTGTTTAAATTTCTACATTTTTACCCCACCTAATTCACCTTTATTTGTTAATATATTCTTTATGTTTGAAGAAAATCCAATTGGAAATTTAATTTTTTCAATAACCTCTTTAACATCCTTGCTTTGTTGCTTTTTCAATAACCATGCAAGATCACTTATATTGTGGTCATCTCCATCGCTATTTGAATTAATCACACTTTGCATTGCATGATTGGCCTCCTTAATGTCATTACAAACCTTGAATTTTTTTTCCTTATATCTCCTCCCATCTAAGATTCGTCGTAAGGTCTCTGTTACATTCTTCCCAATGTGTATTGTATCAAATAAATGAACAATTTCTAGGTTCTCATAGTAGGGGAGTCTATGGAATTGTTCAGGATAAATTTTTATTCCTCGTGGAAATTCCCTGCTATTAATGCATTGATGACCTACAAGGTGAATCATGGTTAAAGATGTTAAAACAACACTATAACCTGTTAATTAGTACAATGAAGAGAATTCCATAAAAATATAAAATAATCCAAACATATAATGTATATTGATACATAGACAATTCGATCCATACCTTGAGAGATTGTATTATATTGCAACTTCCATGCACAAGGTGTCATTCTCTGTGGCATTAATCCAGTACAATATTTTCTTTAACATTAAAAAGATGTTTTTTTGGTACTTCGGTACCTATGGTTCTTAGAAGCAAGTGCCTATACTCATCAAACACGAGATTAATCTTAAATGATGAGATTAATCTTAGGACCACAATCTGGACAAGAAAATTTACCCTTTGTTTGAAGACCTACAAAAGATGGAATAACTTTTATATCAATTATTTTAAGTATGTACAATGAAGGGACTATTTAAAAAGCATACCTAAAATGAACTTCATAAAATTAAACACTATTAAAGTATAGGTTAACGTTATAGCATATGACATAAATGTGTTAGCACTGGGGCATCGCGAATTGTTCATACAAGCATTGCATATTATTCAAATTCCCTTTGTACAACTACTGGTATAGAGATATCATACATAGTGGCACTATTCCATAACTCCATTAACTCATCGATAAGAGGCTCGATATATACATTCATATCTTTGTCCTGGTAGTTACCTAATTGATTAAACATACAATACATAAATACTATATATACAAGTAAATAAAATATATATATAATACATAATTGAACATATACGAGTAAACAAATTAATACCTAGAACAATATATTCATGTGTTAATTTTTTTTATTCTAAACAAATTAATACCTGGAAAAATCATTGTCAACATTATATGCTCCCTCTTTATTGATTGCCATGGAGCAATTTTATTGTTGATAAAAAGAATGTGTCACACCAAGTAAGTAGATGTGAGCTCTCCAAATGGATTGACATCGTCAACTGGTAATGAAAGCCTAAGATTAAGAGGTTTTATTTAAACTTTGGCCACTTTTCCTCTATAATCCTAAATGCAGATCCATCTGCAAGAATTCAAAGAACACCATCTTCACTTATATTCGTTGCATGGTAATCCATAAGTCTTGCTATGATTTTTCACCTGAAAATTTGTCGCAGATGTGGAATTATGGGAATATAACAATGAACCTTGTGAAGCACCTTTTTTGTCACTTTATCGGTTTGATATCTACTCTCATCACATTTTGGGAAGTTGTCTTTCGACACATATTATTTATAATAGGGAATATCATCATTAAGACATGCATGAATAGATTGATACTCTATTCCAATATATTTCATAATGGAGTGTAAATCCCGATACATATGAGGTAGAACATTTGACTGTGGTAAAAAAAATCACCTAACAATCAACAACATAGAAAAACTGTAGTTCTGCTTAATGTACTTAACAAGATTAATTATATACATATTGCATCCAAATGTTACAAATTAATTAAATGATGACCAACCTACTAATTAAATTAAAAACAAAGGAAAAATTTGTTGCTTTATCACGTATATAGTATTGATTAATGTCACAAAATATATTACATACCTTAGTAGTTGTGCCACACAGGTGTTTGAAAAACCATTCACCACCTTTAAGTTGACTAGCAGCAATACAACAAAGAGAAGATATGTTTTTGAGCCTTCATATAGAGGTTCAATTTCCATCTTAAGTATAGGTTTATCAAAAATCAAGACCATCATAATGGTTTCCATCATCATCCATTTCAACATTATTACTTATTATAGTTGCATGCTAGTGACTTGATGATTAGGGTTATTTCATTAAAATCTTGGTGTTATATGTATTATGCTAATTTGGATTGGCCCGTGCAAATGGTTAGGGTTATGGCATTTATGCATGAGTCAACCTAATTATTATAGTGTGTTGTATTATGACTAGACTGACTGTGCATGTGTTATTGTATGCATGAATGGCATTTGCTTATGGGTTTATGATGTGACCGTGTTAGCTAGATATTGTTATGGATATCATGATATTATTTATGATTAGGTTGATATGTTGTGAATTTATATCGTGCTAATGTAGATTGATTGTGCAGAAAAGATAGCCTCCCCTAAGATACGTTAAGGTATGAGTTTGCTTATTTTGTATACTTGGTGCTTGATTGTTTTGAGTGTTTGATTATGTCATCTAGTTTATCTATTTAGCATGGTTTGTTTGCAAGTTGTTTGAATATTTGATTAATTGCATGATATGAGCATATGTGTCTGTAAAATTGCATGAAGATATGGTCTTGTTTTAAGATTGTTGTATTAGCACATATGTGTTGGGATGGATGATATGTCCTTGAGTGTAAGTAGGTGATAGTTGTAGAATTATGTATTATGACCGATAAATGTGATTTGATTGTGGATTATGACATGGTTGTTAGCCTTGGTAAACGTTGATTTTGAATTGATAGATATGATGTCTTGATGTTGACACATATGACTGATGTATGTGTGTATAGTTACAAGGAAACATGATTGGAACAACAAGGTAAGGTAACTAGCTTGTTGTTATGTTTATTTATGCACTAAAAATTATGTGATTACTGTAGTATGATGCAGGGACTGCATGGCAAAGGAGGCCGCCATGAAATATTGGAGAAGGCTCAGGTTAAGATTTCCATTGGAACCTTTGGGAACCCATGGGGAATTGATTCATGGTGTTTGTTGCTAGTCTTGTGCTTTTGGTCTCTTGTGATTGTTGTGCTTGATTTTTGGTCTTGATTGTGTTTAGTGCATGGGCATGCCACTTTTTTATGGTGTCATATTTATTTTGGTTTTTCATGGTCTTCCTCTTGTTTGTTTTTGTTCTTGCATTTTATGTTTTGAGTTTCTTGGGGATTGGTTTTGGAAAAAGGAGAGTTGATTGAGCTTGGGAGAGCTTAATGAAAGTCGATAGGTAATGTACATCCGGATGGAGCTCAATGCATGAGTAAGGGAATATGAAGGTAAGAATATGATAGTTAGTTGGATTGGTTGGGCCCATTGAGGTAAATAGATGGTGGCAGTATAAAGATGAGAAATGCAACAAAAAAGGTAAAATGAATGAGGTGTTAGGTGCCTTGGCTATGTTGGGAACTTTTTTTCTCAAAGTTGTAGATGAATAAATGAAGTTCTCTTGAACTAGACCTTATGCTATCTGGTAATTATGATGTTATCGTGATTATGTTGGTGAATATATATGTATACATGTATGTATGTATGTATGTATGTATGTATGTATGTATGTATGTATGTATGTCATGTCTCACATGGTCGTCATGGATCATGGTTGTTTAATGCTAAATGTTCATATGTATATATATGTGCATATGTATGTCGTTGTCTGATAGGATCATGATTGTTTTATGCTAATATTTATATATGTATGTATCTATGTATCTATGTCACTATCTGACGAGGGTTTTAGGGATCATTTTTTTGGAGGAATGATTTCTTATGTAGGTGAATGGCATGAAGAGGTTCTTGGTCTTATGAGGAATTAAGTGGGAAGAGTAACTCTGACAGATCTATGAGGTCAGTATCATGTGGACCTGAATTGATATTATATGTTTGTACCATGCCTATGTTTATGTTATGAACAGGTAATGTTGAGGGGTACATCAACGAAGTGAAGTTAGTGGGATCTGCGGCATGCTAGGATACACATGGATAATGGAAGACACTAGAAGCAAGGTTGGTTATGAGGTCAGTGTGTGGTCTATGGATGTGCAATTTTACTGTTGTGTATATGTTGCACATGTTGTATATTCATTGATTGTACCTATGGTGATGTGTAATATTACAAATGTAGTATTGTGTACATATGATGTTGTATATATGGTGTTGTGTGTATATCGCATATGCAGTGCTAGGCATAGAAGGTCATATGTACATGTTGGATGTGCGGTGTTGTGTACATACCATACTATGCACATGTTGGATATGCAGTGTTGTGTGCATGTGATGTCATGCACATGTTGGATATGCGGTGTTGTGTATGTATGGTGTTATGTGCATGTCGTATATGCAGTGCTATGTACATATGGTGTTGTGTGTGGGTTGTGCATGTGGTGTGGTGTGTATGATTGTACATGTGGTGTTGTGTACATGTTGTACAAGTGGCGAAGTGTGCAGGTGGTGTTGTGTACATGTCATGCATGTGGCATTGTGTACATTTGGTGTCACATACATGTCGTGCATGTGTTGTTTTGTACATATGGTATTGTGTACACACTGTACATGTGGTGCGGTGTACATTTGGTGTTGTGTACGCGTTGTGCAGGTGGTGTCGTATACATGTGATGTGCGCACATTATGTCGGTAGTGTTGTGTATAGATGGTACTGTGTACATGTTATGCATATGGTACTAGTATACATGTGGTATTGTGTGCATGTCATACATGTTGTGTTGTGGGCATGCAATACTATGTATGTGCATGGTGTAGTCATGGTATCGTGACTTGTGTATTTGTTGTGTTGTACTTTGTATATGTATATGCATTGTGTTGTATTATACAATGGGTGTATGTGTATGCGTTTTGTTGTACACTAGATGTAGGTGTATGTATTGTGTTGTCTTGTACACTGTATGTATTATGTTGGGTTGTACACCAGGTGTAAGTGCATGTATTGTATGGTGTTGTATGTCGTGTATTGTTGTATGTGTGGGATGCACATTATGTGTATGTGCACATGGTTAAGGAAAAGGAATTGTGTGTTTTTCGGGTGTGGCAACTGATCCGATGTGTGTACAAAGAACAAAGGCAGAAGTAAGGACCGATGAAGGATAAGTATCAATATTTTATTTCAGTTCTATTATGCATGTGATCTATGATTCTAACATAGAATGGTTGCATGTGCTTTATGATTATGGTTTATGATGATTGCATGTGATTCATGATTTTGACCTATGATGGTTGTGTTTCAGCTAACCAGATGTGATATGTTTATACATGATGATTTGATCAAACAACTAGTTTGACTTGTTGTGACAGGAAGTGAACAAGATTACAAGTGTACTTTATTAACGAGCTACCAATGAGGTATGATGTGAATTTATTTCAATTTATTTTGAATCTAATGGAAATTATGTGCTTGGTACAGTAAAGCATGGAAATTCCCAGTTGGATGGTTGAAACTGATTGCAATAATTGGCAGCAACAACAAAAGGAATTGAAACATGCAACAATATGCTAGTAAATCACTTCGGGAGCAGGGCCATTGTGGGGCAGTAGTACCCAATAGTGTTCATTGATTTCCATGAGCATGCTATGACCAGTATTATGGTTTTGAGGCAGGCATATGCCTTGGTTTTTGTATCTTTCGATGCGAGGAAGCCTTTCCAAGGAATGCATCACCCAGGATAGGGGATGACGGGGAACTTGGAAGTTGAGTGACTGCACAAAAGGGGATGATCGTATTTCCCGAGGGACTGTGTAGCAGAGAAGGGGAGGTCGAGGATGGATTTAATTTTGTCATTAGCATTGCCAAATGGAATCATATGCACATTGGTAGGGTGCCCTGGAACAATGAGTCTGTAACTATTCACATAAAGGAAAAGTGGTGCAAGATTGTAGCGTTGGACATTAGACGCAGATTTGACTCTGGCAGTGGATTCTGGACTTCCTGGGAAGTAAGTGAATCCTGGTACTACTTTGAGGGTGGAAATGTGAGCCTATGGATTCCCTTGTTGTTGGTATGGGCATCATATCCTTCAATTTGTTGATTGAGAAAAGGTGCATATGTGTATACTATTGTAAATATCGTAATGAGCTTTTTTATAAAGCTCCAGTATGCAGTATGATTGTTATGATGGTTTTTTATTTTGAGCAGGTTATTCATTGTAAATATTGCAATGAGCTAATTTATAAAGCTCCATGGGCAGTATGTTTTCTTTTCAACGGTTTTGCTAAGGTATATGTGTGGTTGACCACCGAAGACGATGTCCTCCAAGGGGGAGGGTTCTGTAACAACCCTAGTGAAAATACCATGTAACAAAAGTTAATAAAGGAAAAATAATAACCATAATCAATGGGACACTTATTCCAAGTTGAATGTTGGGCAAAACATCCTAGTGGGTGTTCATTTCGGTTATTATGGCTAAAAAAAATTGGAAAAGGCAACGGAAAAGGATTTAGAAAAGAAAGATGACATATTTAGCACATTTATTTATGAAAATCATGGAAATTAGGAGAAAAGGGAGATGAAAGGTCACAGGTTGCATGTGACGAGGAAAATAATGGAAAATGAAGAAAATAGAGGCCTCATTTATAAAAATGCTTTTGAGGATCAATTCGCAAGATTTTTCTCACATTTTCGGAGCTCTCTCATTATTTTTTCTCTCTCTCTCACTCTCACTCACTCTTGGACACTTAGAGTTTTCTTGGAGCACTTTGGCATTGGACCAAGAAAGGAAAGAAAGCAAGAAGAAGGAGGAAGCGAGCAAGGAGGAGCAGGAATCAAGCATAAACAATAGGATTCCTTGCAGGTATTGATTTTCATGTATGATTTCATTACTAGATTTGGAATGCGTGGTATTTAATGTGGTTCTTTGCCGTCTTGGCATGGGTTTTTGCTAGGTGTGACAATGTTTAAAGCCTATCCTTTCCATTTTTCGGATAGCCATGGTGTTGTGGAGCTCTAATGTCTTGCTTTAGCTATATTACCATATGGATTAAAAGCTAAGTGAGGTGGATCTCTGAATATTATTATTATTTATGACACAGAATCAGTTTATGTGTTGCCTCGGTTTAGGGCCTAGTCATCCGAGTTTGGATTGTAGTAAAGCCTGAGAGTTTTTGCCTCGATTTAGGGCCAAGTGATCTGGAATTGGATTGTGATAAATCCTAAGAGGTGGTTGCCCTTGATTATACCTAGGAATCCTTGCACGTGAATGGTGGGATATATGGTAAATCCTAGAGGGTGGTGTCTCGGTTTAGGGCCTAGTGACCCTTGATTCAGACTGTGGGTTGCGGTAAAGCCTGAGAGACTAGGAGACGTGAAAATTCTTCACAGTTTAGGCGGAGAGAATCTGGTGATATCCATGCTTGTGTTGGCCTAGTGATCAGGTGTAGATCATGGTAAAGCCGGTTTTGACATGTTTATTGTGTTGGCCTAGTGATTCAAGATGGATCACGGTAAAGCCTGATTTCTATTGATGAGGTGAGGTGTTTTAGCCTCGGGATGCCCTGGTTGGTTCTTTCGGTTGAGTCCCACATTCATGCTTGGAATTTGGCATGAGGGTGATTGGCTAAAGAGAGATTTGGCTTAGCCAATCTATGCTCGGGTGGAATGTGTAAGTCCCATCTTCAGTTGGTTTTTACACCCACTAATGAAGAGTTCATTCCTTTGGTATTTGGTATGCAAATGTACTAGTTTGTGTATGGATTTTATTGTTGTTGTATCCATTGTATTTATGTTTTTATTATGTTGGTTATAATCACGTATTTGATCAGTGATGACGTATGGCTCTATCTATGCTTTTACCTATAAATGAATACACAATGTATCTATGGTCAAATAGATTGTATTGCAACTTATGATGTAGGGGAGCAATGCTTCTTAGCGATTCTCAAATAAGTAAGAGACCCCGTGTTTAAATATGTTGTTTAAACTTATAGATGCAATGTTTGTGACATGTTTGATGAAATGCCTGTCATGGATAGGAGGGGTCCAAATGAGTTCCCGATGACGTGATTGTTTCTGTGCCTTTTTTTTTAATGTTATTTATCATATCTTATAGTTTCATGAAGTTATGGGAAGTGACCTGGGCTCTGGGGCTAAAAAGGTGGCACAAATCCTAGAGTTGCAGGCACATAACTAACAAAATTGGGCCATGGTTGCTACCTTTCCTTGGCATGCATGAAACTAAGGCTCAAATTGGTAAAAAATCTAATCTCCCTCAGGGTTCGGGCACCTTGAAGGTTGGGTTACCTCTTAAGGATGTTTTTTATGATGTGTAAGGTGTGTTTGTCTTATTTCCATCAGTTCCACTCCCTTAAAGTCATATAGGAGGTTAAATCTCATATTAGTAGCCTCTTGTCGCATTTATGTTGGTTGCATGCATGTGTAGTATGCTTGTGGTCTATATGTGATTGTTGCATCCATGTTGTGTTGGCCATGGTCGTGTCTCCATGGAAATGTTGATGGTGTTTTCATCAGCATGTTGTCATGAGTATATGACTGGTTATTTATTGCTCATGCATGTGTATTATTCATGCATGCTTGCTTACATATTGTTACATGTTGTACATGCATTGCTTGTTTATGCTTGGTTAGATGATGTTCATTTTTGGGTGTTGTCTGTCCATGCTTGGGTACATGTCGTTACATGTCGTATATGCATTGGTTTTTCATGTTTGGTTACATGTTGTTCACGCTTATGTATTGTCCATGTAAGTTGGCATGGTCGATGTTGTCATGCATCAAGAGGTCATTGTGTGTAATTAGGTCATCATGAGGATATTTGTATGTTATGATGCTAATGTGTTGGCTAAGATAGAGCAAGAGATTTATAACATTAAAGTGAAGTTGCAACAATGGACTTTGAGGAAAGAGAAGATCGCCATACAAGGTTGTATGCGTGTCATGCGGGTATGTGATTCATGGTTGTTGAAAGAACTAGGGTTACTTATATGTTTTTTATTCCATTATTATTTTGGTTATATGTATGATAAATGCTAGTTCATCAGTGTAGTCATATGCATTATGGTTATGAGCATTCCTTTGATTCTATTGATGTTATGGTTACATACATTATAGATGTTGGTTGGTTAGTGCGGTTACAAGTACATGTGTCGGATAGTCATGAATGATAGCAACCTGTGGTGGTATGCATTGCTATTCGTATTTTATGCTAGATAACTTATATGTTGTTGATGAACATGTTATAAATTAACTTATTGTTGTTTTATTATAGTAGCTTGATGATTAGGTTACATGTTGTTGATGAGCATGATATATAACTTGTTATTGTTTCATGCTAGTGACTTGATGATTAGGGTTATTTCATTAACATCTTGATGTTATGTGTATTATGATAATTTGGATTGGCCCATGCAAATGGTTAGAGTTATGACATTGAGGCATGAGTCGACCTAATTATGATAGTGTGTTGTATTATGACTAGACTGACTGTGCATGTGTGATTGTATGCATGAATGACATTTGCTTATGGGTTTATGATGTGAACGTTTTAGCTAGATATTGTTACATATATCATGACCTTATTTATGATTGGGTTGATATATTGTGAAGTTATATCATGCTAATCTAGATTGATTGTGCAAACAAGATAGCCTCCCCTAAGATACATTAAGGTGTGAGTTTTCTTATTTTGTATACTTGGTGCTTGATTTTTTTGAGTGTTTGATTATGGCATCTAGTTGATATATTTAACATGGTATGTTTGCAAGTTGTTTTAATGTTTGATTAATTGCATGATATGAGAATATGTGTCTGTAAATTGCATGAAGAAACGGTCATGTTTTAAGATGGTTTTACTAACACATATGTGTTGGGAAAGATGATATGTACTTGAGTGTAAGTAGGTGATAGTTGTAGAATTATGTATTATACCAATGAATGTGATTTGATTGTGGATTATGACATGGTTTCTAGCCTTGGTAAATGTTAATTTTGAATTTCTAGATATGATGTCTTGATGTTGATACATATGGCTGATGTATGTGTGTTTAGTTACAAGGCAACATGATTAGCACAACAAGGTAAGGTAACTAGCTTGTTGTTATGTCTATTTATGCACTGACAATTATGTGATTATTGCAGTATGATGCAGGGACTACATGGCAAAGGAGTCCACCATGAAATCTTGGAGGAGTCTTAGGTAGAGCTTTCCATTGGAAGCTTGGGGAACCCATGGGGAATCGGGTCATGGTGTTTGTTGCTAGTCTTGTTATTTTGGTCTCTTGTGATTATTGCACTTGATTTGTGGTCTTGATTGCATCTAGTGCATGGCCATGCCACTTTGTTATGGTGCCATATTGATTTTGGTTTTTCATGGTCTTCCTCTTGTTTGTTCTTGTTCTTGCATTTTATGTTTTGAGTTTCTTTGGGATTGGTTTGGGAAAAAGGAAAGTTTATGGAGCTCGGGAGAGCTTAATGAAACCTGATAGGTAATGTAAAAATTGAATGGAGCTCAGTGCATGAGTAAGGGAAGCTGAAGGTAAGAATATGACAGCTAGTTGGATTGGTTGGGTCCATTGAGGTAAATAGAGGGTGACAATACATACATGAGAAAGGCAACAGAAAAGGTAAAGTGAATGAGGTGTTAGATGCCTTGGCTATTTTGGGAATTGTTGCTGTCAAAGGTGTGCATGTTGTGCACGAATAAAGGAAGTTCTCTTGACATAGACCTTATGCTATCTGGTAATTATGATGTGATCATGATTATGTTGGTGTTTATATATGTATACATGTATGTATATATGTCGTGTTTGACAGGGTCATCATGGATCATGGTTGTTTAATGCTAATTGTTCATATGTATATATATGTGTGTGTATGTATGCCATTGTCTGACATGATCATGATTATTTATGCTAATAATTATATATGTATGTATCTATGCATCTATGTCACTGTTTGATAGATTTTTTAGGGATCATTTGTGTGGAGGAATGATTTCTTATGCAAGTAAATGGCATGAATAGGTTCTTGGTCTTATGAGGAATCAAGTGGGAAGAGTAACTCTGACAAATCTGTGAGGTCAGTATCATGTGGACATGAATTGATATCATATGCTTATACTATGCCTATGTTTATGTTATGGATAGGTAATGTTTAAGGTTACATCACCGAAGTGAAGGTAGTGTGATCTGCGGCATGCTAGAATAAGCATGGATAATGGAAGACACTAGAAGCAAGGTTGGTTTTGGGGTCAGTGTGTGGTCTATAGATGTGTAGTTTTATTGTTTTGTATATGTTGCACATGTTGTATATTCATTGATTGTACCTATGGTGATGTGTAATGTTGCATATGTAGTATTGTGTACATATGATGTTGTATGTCTGTTTTATATATGGTGTTGTGTGTATATTGCATATGCAGTGCTAGGCCTAGATGGTGATATAGACATGTTGGGTTTGCAGTGATGTGTACATACCGTATTGTATGCATGTTGGATATGCGGTTTTGTGTGCATATGGTGTTGTTCGCATGTTGGATATGTGGTGTTGTGTATGTATGGTGCTATGTACATGTTGTATATGCAGTTCTATGTACATATGGTATTGTGTGTGTGTTATACATGTGGTGTTGTGTGCATGTAGTGTTGTGTACATGTTGTACAAGTGGTGTTGTGTGCAGGTGGTGTCATGTACATGTCGTGCATGTGGTGTTGTGTACATGTCGTGCACGTGGTCTTGTGTACATAAGGTATTATGTACACATTGTACAGGTGGTGCGGTTTATATTTGGCATTGTGTACACATTGTGTAGGTGGTGTCGTATACATGTGATGTTGTGCACACATTGTGTCGGCAATTTTCTGTACATATGGTATTGTGTACATGTTATGCATATGGTACTGATATACATGTGGTATTGTGTACATGTTATGAATATGGTACTGGTATACATGTGGTATTATGTGCATGTGGTACATGTTGTGTTGTATGCGTGTGGTACTATGTATGTACATGGTGTAGTCATGGTATCGTGACATGCGTATTCGTTGTGTTGTACTTTGTATATGTATATGCTTTTGTGTTGTATTATACATCGGGTGTAGGTGTGTGTGTTTTTTTGTACACTGGATGTAGGTGTATGTATTGTGTCATCTTGTACATTATATGTAGGTGTATGTATTGTGTTGCGTTGTACACCGAGTGTAAGTGCATGTATTTCATGGTGTTGTATGTTGTGTATGGTTGTATGTGTGTGATGCACATTATGTATATGTGCACATGGTTGAGGAGAAGGCATTGGAAGTTTAATGGGTGTGGCAACCAATATGTTGCGTGTACAAAGAACAAAGGCATAAGTAAGGACCGATGAAGGATAATTATCAGTATTTTATTTCAGTTCTATTATGAGTGTGATCTATGGTTCTAACTCAGGATGGTTACATGTGATTTATGATTATGGTTTATGATGATTGCATGTGATTCATTATTTTGACCTATGATAGTTTTGTTTGAGCTAACCAGATGTGATATGTGTATACATGATGATTTGATCAAACAACTAGTTTGACTTGTTGTGAGAGGAAGTGAACACGATTGCAAGTGTACCTTACTAACGAGCTACCAATGAGGTATGATGTGAATTTATTTTAATTTATTTTGAATCTAGTGGAAATTATTTGCTTGGTACAGGAAATCATGGAAATTCCCGGTTGGATGGTTGAAACTGACTACAAGCATTAGCAGCAACAACAAAAGGAACTGAAACATGCAATAGTATGTTGGTAAAGCACTTCAAGAGCAGGGCCATTGTGGGACACTAGTACCCAATAGTGTCAATTGATTTCCATGAGCATGCTATGATTGGTATGATGGTTTTGAGGCAAGTATATGACTTGGTTTTTGTATCTTTTGATGCGAGGAAGCCTTGGAAAGGGATGGATCGCGCAGGATAGGGGGTCAGGGAACTCTGAAGGTGAGTGACTGCATGGAAGGGGATGAATGGATAGCTCGAGGGACTGTGTAGAAAATAAGGGAATGTCAGAGATGGATTTGTTTTGGTCATTAGCATTGCCAGATGGAATCATATGCACATTGGGAGTGTGCCCTGGAACAATGAGTCGATAACTATTCATTGAGAGGACAAGTGGTGCAAGATTGTAGCACTGGACATTTGATGTAGCTTTGACTTTGGCAGTGGATTCTAGACTTCTTGGGAAGGAAGTGAATCCTGGTACTACTTTGAGGGTGGAGGTGTGAGTCTATGGATTCCCTTGTTGTTGATACGACATCGTATCCTTTCATTACTGGTTGAGAAAATATGCATATGTGTACACTATTGTAAATATCATAATGATCTTTGTTATAAAGCTCTAGTATGCAGTATGATTGTTATGATGGTTTTTTCTTTTGGATAGGTTATTCATTGTAAATACTACAACGAGATAAGTTATAAATCCCCATGGGAAATATTTTTTCTTTTTAGTGGTTTTGTTGAGGTATATGTGTAGTTGAACACCGAGGATGGTGTCCCTCAATGGGGAGGGTTCTGTAACAACCCTGGTGAAAATACCATGTAACAAAAGTTAATAAAGGAAAGTACTAACCATGGTCGATGGGACACTTATTCCAAGTTGAATGTTGGGCAAAGCATCTTAGTGGGTGCTCATTTCGATTATTATGGCTAAAAGAAATTCGCAAAGGCAATGGCAAAGGCTTTAGAAAAGAAAATTGGCACATTTGGCACATTAATTTATGAAAATAATGGAAATTAGGTGAAAAGGGATATGAAAGGTCACAAGTTGCATGTGAGGAGGAAAATGAAGGAAAATAATAGAAAATGAAGAAAATAGAGGCCTCATTGATAAAAAGGCTTATGAGGATTATTTGTCAAGCTTTTGTTCACATTTTTAGAGCTCTCTCATTATTCTCTCTCACTCTCTCTCACTCTTGGACACAGATTTTTCTTAGACCACTTTGGCATTGGACCAAGAAAGGCAGGAAAGCAAGAAGAAGGAAGAAGCAAGCAAGAAGGAGCAGGAATCAAGCATGTACAATAGGATTCCTTGCAGGTATTGATTTGAATGTATGGTTTCCTTGCTAGATTTGGAATGCATGGTATTTAATGTGGTTCTTTGTTGTCTTGGAATGGGTTTTTTCTAGGTGTGACAGTGTTTACAACCTAGCCTTTCCATTTCCAAATAGCCATGGTGTTGTGTAGTTCTCATGTCTTGGTTTAGTTGGATTACCAGATGGATTCAAAGCTGAATAAGGTGGATCTATATTATTATTATTTATGACACAAAACCGGTTTATTTTTTTCCTTGGTTTAGGGCCTAGTGATCCAGGTTTGGATTATGGTAAAGCCTGAGAGGTGTTGCCTCGGTTTAGGGCCTAGTGATCCAATATTGGATTGCAGTAAATCCTGAGAGGTGTTTGCCCTTGATTAGGCCTAGGAATCCTTGTTGGTGAATGGTGGGATAGACAGTAAATCCTAGAGGGTGGTGTCTTGGTTTAGGGCCTAGTGACCCCTGATTCGGACTGTGGGTTGTGCTAAATCCTAAGACACTAGGAGACATGAAAATTCCTCACAGTGTAGGCGGAGAGAATCCAGTGATATCAATGCTTGTGTTGGCCTAGTGTTCGGGTGTAGATCACAGTAAAGTCGGTTATGACATGTTTATTGTGTTGGCCTAGTGATCTAGGATGGATCACGGTAAAGCCTGATTTCTATTGATGAGGGTGAGGTGGTTTAACCTCAGGATGCCCTGGTTGGTTCTTTTGGTTGTGTTCCACATTCATGCTTAAAACATAGCACGAGGGTGATTGGCTGAAGAGAGATTTGGTTCAGCCAATCCATGGTCGAGTGGAACGTGGAAGTCCCATCTCCGGTTGGTTTTTACACCCATTAATGAAGAGCTCATTCTTTTGGTATTTGGTATGCAAATGTACCTGTTTATATATGTATTTTATTGTTGTTGTATCCATTGTATTTATGTTGTTATTATGTTGGTTATAAGCATGTATTTGATCAGTGATGATGTATGGCTCTATCGATGCTTTTACTTATAAATGAATACAAAATGTATCTATGGTCAAATAGATTGTATTGCAACTTATGATGTAGGGTAGAAATGCTTCTTCATTAGGGGAATTTTGAGGTCTAAAATGTGCCTCATAAGAAAAATGTACAACAAAAATAAACTTTATAAGAACCAATAGGATTCAAGATGATGATGTAAACCATGGGGGATGATTCACCATTTTTTAAGTAAAACGGTAAAAAGATTATAAAATAATAAAACTTATTTTTCAACTAGTATTTTCAACTTATCTCCCTATTTGTTTACTCAAATTTCAAGTTGGAGTACTTGTTGGATGCAAAATTTAATTCCACATCCAAGGAGTACCCATGTTGCATACTTTCGATGGACCCTGCTACATGAAAAATGAGAAATACATGAAAAAACGCGATTACAATCACATTTTTCATGTATTTCTCATTTTTTGTGTAGAATAATCCATCAAAAGTATGCAACATGGGTACTCCTTGGATGAGGAATTAAATTTTGCATCCAACGAGTACTCATGCTCAAAATTTGATTAAAAACTTTGGGAGATAAGTTGAAAATAGGAGTTGAAAAAGTAGTTTTTCTTTTTTCCCTGTAAAATTAGATGATGTAATCAAATATTATTTTATTATTTCCACTATTATTTTATAATTTCCTTAGGAGGCCCATTTTAGACCTCAAAATTCCCCTAATGTAGCAATTCTAAGATAAGTAAGAGACCCCATGTTTAAATCTATTGTTTAAACTTGTAGATGAAATGTTTGTGACATGTTTGACGAAATGCCTATCATCAATAGGAGGGGTCTGGATGAGTTCGTGATGATGTGATTGCTTCTGTACCTTTGTTTTAATGTTATTTATCATCTCCTATAGTTTCATGAAGTTTTGGGCAGTGACTTGTGGTTTGGGCTAAAAAGGTGGCACAAATCCCAGAGTTGTAGGCATAGAACTAACCAAATCGGGCTATGGCCGCTACTTTGCCTTGGCATGCCCATGGCTATAGGCTTTTAGCCACTACCTTGCCTTGGTATGCCCACGGCTAAGGCTGAAATTGGTCAAAAAGTCAGTCTCCCTCAAGGTTTAGGGGCCTGGAAGGTTGGGTTACCTCTTGAGGATGTTTTTGATGTTGTGTAAGGTGTGTTTGTCTTGTTTCCGTAGGTTTCACTTCCTTAAGGTCATCTAGGAGATTGAATCTCATATTATTTGTCTCTCGTTGCATGTTTACCTCGGTTGGTTGGTTACTTCGGTTGAAGTGGGAAGAGGGTGTTATAGACATTGAGCCATTCCCTCCATCTATCGTTGTTTGGCTTCCAATAGTGAGCCACTTTGTATTTTCCTTTCCCCTACATTGCAGCACGAAGTGGTGTGAATTGATCCCTAATTAGATTTAGAAGTTGTCGCCATGCATCCTACCAGAAAAGATCTTATTCTCCGTTTCCAATTTCCCAGAGATGTCTTTGTTGTCCCAAGCCTGATTCTAGATGGCTAAGCCTTTTACGCATCTAGTGAGTTTTACAAGGTCGTTTATTGAGTGATTGGGTGCATATTTGGCTTTTCATGTGGTTCCCCAAGGCGTGTCCGATTTGTTAAGCCATCGCCACCAATTTTTTGCTCCCAGAGCTTTCAGTAGGATGTCAGGATCCCTAAGACCTAGGCCTCCAATGCATTTAGGCTTGCAGATAGTATCCCAACCCACTAGAGCCCATTTTTTTGTGTCCGAGCATGTCTAGAGAAAATTTCTTTGCATGGCTCAGATTGCATTGATGACTGAATTGGAGGTAGACATCACCAGGTAAACATACATGGGGATGGATTTCAGCACTGATTTCACTAGGACTAGTCGTCCAACCAGATTTAGTGATATGAAGGTCTAGTTGGAAAGTATTTTTCAGAGTTTATTGAGTAGATCCTCCCAGTTAGACTTCTTGAAAGGTTTATCTGTAAGATGGACTCCTAGGTATCTAGAAGGGAGGGAGCATCGTTGAAAACCTAAGGTCATTTTTGGGCAAAACTATCGTCGTCAAATAAATTCCCTAACATAAATTATCAATCCGAGGAATTCATAGACTTACGAAGCACATGCACTGTAGATGCAGGACTGAAGTTAAATTAGGTTTTGTCTCTGATTCAAGATGTAGTGAACGAAGGAAGAGGCTCCTAACTGAGGAGGACCTGTTTGTCCTTCCCTAAAGTACTGTTCTCAAGAAGAGAGACTAATGAGCAATAGTTTTTGATGTGTAGAAAGCGAGAGAAGAGGTTCCTAACTTAGGAGGTCTTGATTGTCCTTCCTCAACAATTCTACTCCAACAACATTACCACTGCATCATATCAGAAATTGGAAATATGCAATTGTATAAGAGAAAAACAACATGTGAAAAGTAACCTGTGTGTCAACATATGTGAGCTAACATTAACAATGAAGAAAAACACAATCTTATTACATCATGAAAGATTACAAAACTAAAACTTATTCTAGACTCTAATTCTCAATTCAAATTTCTACTTCTTCCTTTCTTGATTTCCTTCTTTTCTTCTCCTAATTTTCCTCTATTTTTCTATATCAAAATGAAGAGAGAGCACTCTCTTTTATACATGAGTGCTTTGAAAATAACATAAGCAACTCATAATTAAAAATCCACTTTTCTCTCAACCAATATCCCTATAATTACAAAATATGATCCCTTCAAATCCTCACTCATCTCTCACAAATATTGGATAAGATATGTTATCCAAATCTCAATGATCTTCTCCTTTGAATAAGCTTGAACAATTATCCTTTGAATTCTTGAAATGGTGGAGGAAATATTCAAGAAGATTTTTGAATAATCCTTCCAAATAATCCTACACATTACAAAGCTCATCCATATTTGAGATATTAATGAAATATGTTAATTTTTCCAATAATTAATCATAAATTATCTTATAATATTAAAAATAAATAAATTGGAAAATAATGAGGTGAACCCATGAAAATGGTATGATAAATGGTTAAATGAGGTGATAGAATGTGAGGAATGTTGAGGATAAACATGATAAAAATGTGACAATTACGAGACCCAACATACCCCCCAACTGAACTTGTTGCATGTCCTCATGCAACCTTGCACATATTAATTTTTTTTGGCTTTGCATGATTATCGTTTCTAACAATGTATCATTCCAGTATGTGAAATACATGTAATGCAACTGATATTTTCTATGGTTGGTTCTTGTGTTAATAACCATGAATATAACAAATGTTGGTTCTTGTGTTAACAACATTCATTTTTTTTTTTTAATAATACATCTACTGGAAATGATAAGTCATCAATATACATAAGAAAACATTTTCTCATATTTTTGAATCATGCCAAAATATATATCAATTTATTTGAATCAATTGCAACGAAGTGTAGTTTGGAAGAGTCATGTAAGGAAATGAATGATTAAAAATTAGAAAATAACATACCTTCACTTACCCAAACAGTTGATGAACTATGCAATATAAATGTAGCTGCTACTACTTCTCGATCAAGAAAATGTCATGCTGATTTTGTTGGATGAGAGAAAATGTCATGCTTCTGGATAAAGTGAAAGACTCTGAACTACTGCTTGGTTGTATGAATCAGAAGATGATGTCTGAAAGTGGAACTGTGGTACTCTCTTATAGCTGAAGGAATTCTGTTGCAACTACTGATGGAGTCATGAAAAATATATAGTCTTCTTCCACTACAAAACCTGATGGTACAATTCTAGTCATGTGAATGAATGTGTCGGTGTCGAGCATGAAAAGAAGTCATTGAATTACCGACCATTAATGGATGTCGTTAACCAACGCGAGGCAAACTCACCATTGATGTCAATGAGTGCCAAGGTACCCAAGTACATCTTGTGAAGTGCGAATAAATGATCTAATGTCAAGCCACTTGCAAGATCCAACGATCAAGGGACATTGATGTATTCCCATGACTGTCAATGAGAGAACTTGTCATTAGGGCATACAGGCCTCAAGTTACTAATGAGGACTCTAGTCTCTATCCCAGATAAGGTGCTGAGGTCGATGGGTCGAGACTTGTTGAAAGGTGGGCCTTAAGGAATCCCACATCAGTCAATGTGAGTTTGTACAAAATGATTGGTAGGACTATAGATGAAAAATATTGCAGTAAGAACAAGTTTTTAGGAAAAGGATAACAAGGCAATGTAGTCATGGAAAAATGAGTTGTTTGGTTTTATTTATGAGGCAAAATATGAATTGGAAATGATGAAAGAATGTATGCGACTCAGAAAAGTAGGCATGTGTGAAGTCATAATGAAAGGTAGACTTTAATATGGATGACTGATAAGCATAGAAGGAGAAGAGTAATTGAACATGTCATGGCGCAATGGTTTTTTTTTCAAAAAAAATTGTGTGATAGACATGTGTGATGAAAAGTTTATCTCCTCCCAGATTTCACTTTTTCATGTTTTATTGTGATTTCTGAAAATCACTTCTGCATGAAATTGGATCATCTTCGAACCTGAAAATCTGAGCACTATTCCTGCATAAAAACTATGAGATATTTGAAAAACATAAAATGCAGGAATGTTAAAAATAAAATGCATCTTACTTGTTGTCTTTGTGCTAGTTCAGTTGACGATTCCTGTATGAAGTGACTCAAAGAAACGGATTAGCGTAAATACAATTTTCAAAAATTATGAAATGTCCATTTGAATTTTTTTTTTTTACTTTTATTTTATTATTATTTTTATTTATTATTATTAATTTTTTTAATTTTAATTTTTTTGAAAGCCTTTGATATTTCTCTATCAAAAGTTTTAACATGGATGTCACTCAATTGTTTAAACATTACAAGATTTAAATCAAATCATGGCTCATGAACTCTATAATTCTTTTATGGAACCAATAATATTAGGACTAATTAAAACCCTAAGAGCCTCAAATAAACCCTAACAACAAACCCTAAAATCAATTTCCTTCAACAAACAGAAATACAAAGTTACAAAATTTTAATAAATAATATGCCATAAACCCACCATTATCAAATTCTATTCTTCATTAGAAGCATCATCGTTATCGTCTTCGTCTTCATCGAAATCCATATCTTCGTCAGTCTTGTCAACATCGTCCCCAAAATATTCGCTACCATCATCCTCGTCCTCGTTCACGAGCTTGCGACCCCTGGCATAGTTTCTATAGTTACTTGTTGGGTATCTATATTGTAATAGCCCGATTACAGATGTCCTTTTCATGCCACCTAGTTCAGGGTTGAGAATGCTCTGCATCGGAGCCTTCCATTCATGGAAAAGGCAAGACTGCGAGGAAGCGATTACTGGGAACTTCTGGATTGGCATGTATGGCTTTGAGATACGTCTTAAAACAGGAAGAAGAGAAGATTTGGTAGCCATTTTCAAAAAGAAACTGCTGCATATCAGAGCAATACAAAAACTCCAACAAACTGCGAATGGAGGAGAATGTGGAGATGTAGTCCTTGTAATAAGCCAACAAATCCAACATTAAATGGTATAAAATACATACGATGAGGATATCGTGGACCATCAACTATTAACCATGGTTTGCTATTATGAATCTCCACTTTAATTTCAATTTTTCCAAATCTGGAGTTGTTCACATAAATCGATTCTAAATTGTGGGGATGTCATTGAGTTTACTATTTTTGGCCCTTAAATCATTCCTTGATTTACTTCTGATTTCCGTCTTCTTTTCCATCGGCCAAGTGAGGCATAGATGAATGCTCAACCACTCAAATGAAGTGATTAGCCTCGTGTAAGATTTCGATATCCCTTCCTGTTTACGAGCATGTTGGTTTTTACGATAATGATCTGGATACATACGAGGTCTCTCGTACATTGGAAGAGTGCAGGGAGATCTGTATGACTGATTGGAGATGCAAAGCCTTCGCCTATATACTGGACGAAATAGGAAAAAAATTTCCCAAAGGAAATCTCTTCAACAACATCCAATCTCCAACTAAACCCAACACAGTCTATGTCAAAGTCTCATCGGCTTTTCTTTCCAATTCTTCTAAAGAAGCCATGATTTCTCCATCCAAATTGACCTGCCCGCCGCACTCTCCTCTTCCTTTGGATACCTCAAAGCCCAACATAAACTGACTCTGGAATTAGCCGGAATCCTCAGTGCCATAGTCGTTGTAGAGGTTGCTTGCATTGGGGTGGGATGGTGGGATTTGTTCAAATGCTACAGGATGTCTTCCTTAGTGTTGGGAATTCAAGGGCTGGAGAGATTCTCGTTTGCAGAGATCGATTGACCCTTGACCTTGACGACAACCTCAGAGCTTACAGTTGGGACGGACAATCCTCTCAATGGAGAATTGTATAGCAAGCATTTACTTAGCTCTGCAAAATTCAAGGTCTCTGGGGCAACAATTCTCTTTACATCGACACTGACGCCCATAACCCCCACTGTGCTTGTTTACTAGGCTTTCGCATGGTGAATAGCAGTAATTGGTTCACGGGCTGTAAGCCAATTCATTCTCTGGAGCCGCAAGAATATAACAATATTACGGGTAAGATTAATCTTATTTCTTTCTAGGAGAAGTGCAATTCAGAGCAGAAGTTACAATTGTGCGGGGGAATCCACCATATGAATCTGGTCCGTATGTTGGGCTTATGCGCAGAGGGTGAGCATAGAATGTTGGTTTACGAATACATTCCCAAGGGTCTTTGCGATAGCAACATCAGAGTTGGGTTTCTAGAGAAGCTTCTTATGATGATATTTTAATAATTCTGCAATTTTTGTTTTTTTTTAATAATAAATGAAATTGGAAAATTTTAAAACAAAACTAAAATTTTTAAAGAAAATTTAAAAATTTTAGTAAGTGGAGATCCATTAAAAAAAAAGAAAAAAGAAAGTGGTATTCCTAAAAGATATTAGAGACGTCAATTTTTTTCCAGAGATTGCATACTTATTCAAAAACTAAAAAACTAAAAATAATATTTATTTATTTATTTTTCTAATATTTTTTTCAACACGAAAAATACTCTGGTGTATATAATGTACCAAGCCAAACGATTATAGTCAAAATAAAACATATACATATTCCAAAAACTTTCATAATAACCAAAAATTTGTTCCTGTCATAAAGACCAGGACGAATTTAACTGGCCCAAACCGAAAAAACAATATAATGTTTTCAATCCAACCAAACATCAAAAAACAATAACATAGCTATATCCCATAAAACCTTAAACTGTCTGAGGTATGCAGAAAACAAAAATGTAACAAACAAAATATTCCCAAAAAACTGGCTCCCTCTCATAGAAGGTTCACTATACCGTTAGCTCCACAACCATTCGATCTGTATAGCTGATAATACATAACCCCAAATCTGCCCTCAAGTCCTTTCTTTGATAAACGGTCAGAAACACTATTCTTCTCCCTATAAACATGATGGAAAGAAATGGAAGAAAAAGAGCTCTTTAAATAATTAATTCTCTTCAGCTAGTGAGCTAGCAATCCCAGGTTAATAGAAGCTTTCGGGTTCATGTGATCTATCAGGACCTTTGAATCCCCAATAATCCAGATCTTATCCATGCATAAATGTCTAGAAAACCATAAAAGCCCCCAGAGTGCCAAACATTTTGCCTTCATGCTCGTTCCATTTCCACTGTTCCAAAAAATTTTATAATGACAAACAGGTGAAATCTTTAGCCAAGCCCCACAACCATAGATTGAATGTTGTGAGGCCCCATCAAAAAAACCTACCGGGTACTGAATCTCATGAGGATGAAATCTTTTGGACAGATCACCAGGAGGCTTTTTAACGGTCTTCAAGTGATCCCAAGAGCTAAAAATCTGGAAAGCAGTTTTGATGGGAGAGCATGGAATGCTCTCAAAAAGTTTTTTGTTGCGGTTACACCATATATGCCAACGAAACAGGATAGGAATAGTCCTAACAAATTCCCCTCTATTAAGCCACCACCTTATACAGTCCTCCATTGATAGATATGAAAGAGTATGAATCTGTAACTATTCACATAAAATAGATAAAGTTTCAAGAGCGAAGGGACATAAATAAAAAAGATGTTGATTATCCTCCTCTTCTTTCCCACATAAGATACACATTCCAGGTCCCTACCACCCTTTTTTCTGCAAATTTTTCCAAGTTAAATTTTTATCTTTCCAAACTAGCCATAAAAACATAATCATTTTTACTTGTGTTCTGGTTTTCGATATTACCTTAAACCAACAATCCGGAACCGGATTCACCTTATTTTTTGTCAAAGTGGAGTAAATATCATTAGCTTTCAGCCCATCCTTTGAAATCATACCCTCCCATAATAACCTATCACCCTCTGCCAACCTACAAAGCCCCAACGATCTGAGCTTGTTGATATACCTCATCCATGTATCTTCCCAGTTCTGGTCCAAACCCATTTCATTGAAGCTTTTCCATCTCGGGACCTCTCCAACCCACTCATCAATAATCTGTTGTAAGAAGAAAATCCCCCTGTGGTTTAAAATGTGGATTAAATCCTCGTTTAAAAACTCTTGATTGATGAACCCCAACAGCTTATCACTGCCAATGAGAATTTTGGATCTGATCCCAAACTTCCATTTCATATGCTCCATAATAATTGGCCACATTTTACCAAAGCCCTTCCAGATATAAGATCTACACCTCCCCTCTTTCCAGCCCAAGATGGCCAAGTCTTCCACCGACGCATATCCCAAATACTTCTGATTTACAATGTCATGCCATATGCCCCTACAATTGAGACACCGCCACAGGGATTTAATAATGAGAGAAAACCCAAAAACCTCCAAGTCTAAAATGCCCCAACCCTCGTAGACTTTGGGAATTGTTAGACATTCCCACTTTTCTAGATGGATGGATCTTTTTTCTCTTCCCCCTCCCCAAATAAAATTGGCCATGAATTTTCTGATTTCCCTCAATGTTTTGTTCGGGAGAATATAAAGATGAGCTCAATAGAAAGTATTTTGTTGAAGGACGACCTGCGTCAATATCAATCTGCCACCTCTAGATAGCCACTTTGTTGACCATGTATTTAGTTTTTTCCAGTATTTATTGAGCAGCCAACTCCAATCTTCCATCGTATATTTCATAGCTTTCATTCTGAAGCCTAAGTATGTCAATCCATCTTTAAGGGAAGCCATTTTAAAAATAAACAATGTTTCCAATTCTCTAAACTCATTGTCGTCCCCATCCGCATTATATATGCAAGATTTCTCCTCGCTGGCCAGCATCCCTATAACATCACAAAATAAATTTAAAATGTCTTTTATGACCATCCAACAACTTCTTACCAGCATGTCGAAGATGAGAATGTCATCAACAAAAAAAATATGAGTAGTCTGCATCTGAGGACTAATGTCAATGCCTTTGAACCGTCCTTGCTCCGTCACCCTATTAATTTTTATACTCAAAGCATCCATCACCAATATGAATAAAAGGGGCGACAGGGCACACCCCTGTCTTTGCCCCCTACTAGGATGAAAAAACTTAGAGGCAGAGCCATTTATAATAACAGCCATCGAAGTATTACAAATGCATCCCATAATCCAAGCAACAACCTCCCTTTCAAAGTCCAATTTTAAAAAGGACAAGTCGCAGAAACACCCAGTCAACACGAGCGTATGCCTTCTTTAAATCAATCTTCATCACCGCCGCACCCTTCTTTTTTTATTGCATAGTGTGGATGGTCTCTTGAGTCACTACAACAGCATCATGAATGTTGTGATTTTTCAGAAATCCGTATTTTTTTGGTTTAATCTAATTTGACAAAACACCCTTCATCCTCTTAGCAATAACTTTAGAAACAATTTTATAGGGTGTGTTACATAAATATATCGGTGTGAAATCTTCTAACGAAAGCTTTCCTTTCTTTTTTGGAATAAGAACTAGGAATGTTAAGTTAATAGCACCTTTGATCCTTCCACTAGCTCTCGCTTCCTCAACCAAATCCGTCAAATCCATGATGAACTCATCATAAAAATGGAGGAAAAAATTAGGGGTCTAGCCATCCGGCCCCAGACTCTTGTCAACAGCAAAATATTTCAGAACTCTCTTAATCTCCTCAAATGAGACCTTCTCAAGAAATCTTTGGTTGTCAACAACATTAAACATTATAGGAAAATCTCGAATCATTTCCAAATGCGCCTTCGAGACAAGAGCCCCCTTATGCTTATAAAGAGACCCATAATATTCCACCGCGGCCACTTTTATATCCTCATTTGAACATAAAGTTTTGCCTCCAACCTCAATGTCCCAGATCGCATTTTCCCTTCTTCTGCCAGAAGAAAACTTATGAAAGTACTTAGTATTTTTGTCGCCTTCGTTCAACCACGTAGCCCTACTCTTCAGCCGCCAAGATGACTCCTCTCTAATTAAAAAATCACGGTACTCAGCTTCGATGTGTTTTAACTTATCCCAGAAATCGTCACTCTGATTTCCGTCTGCCACCTCCTTATGAATCCTCGTTCTCTCTAGAAGAATAAACCAAATCCTTTCCTTTTCCTTTCTTTTTTTATCCCTTTCCCACCTTCGAACCTCTGACTTCATTCCCTTCAGTAATGAGGCAAAATACGACATAACAGAAGAACCCACTTCCCTCCTATGCCGAAAGATATAATCCTTAATCATTTTATTAAAATCCTCCTCGCCCAGCCACCTTCTATTGAATTTAAAGGGATAACCAGAAATCTTCTCCTCAAAATCCCACACAAAAGAGATCGGTCTATGATCCGATAATGTGACATCCTTCGCAAAAGCCTGAATCCCCTGCAAAGATGATCTGAGTATAGAGCTGATTACAAAGTGATCAATTCGCTTTCCAATAAACTCCCTACCCTGCCAACCATTCATCCAAGTAGGAAAATTTTCCAGCAGCTGCAAATCAATCATATCTGCATCCCTAAAAATGCCTTTAATAACCTCAGCGAAGGGATCGACCCTACCTTTTTCACCCCAAGTTTCATATGGATGTAAAGTACAGTTGAAGTCACCAGCCAGAATAGTATTATTCAGCCTTAAAAAACCACAAACCTCCAGACGAGTCCAAAAAGATAACTTATCAGCATAAGGAGCATAAATGTTCATTATATGAATGTGGCAACATAAACCCCAACAACAACCTGATAGCAGCATCCCACCAAAGAAATCATATGCTTTAATGGTAACCAGACTCGGATTCCACAAAGCAGCACATCCACTTGACAGTCCAATAGCATCAGTTGCTGCCATGTTCCACTCTGGAAGCATGGAACGAAAAACAGAAAGAGAGCGGTCAGCACCCACCATCGTCTCTTGAATCAGAATGATCGTAGGCTTATCTAAAACAAAAAAATTCTTAAGTGACAAAAACTTTGCATGTCCCCCCAACCCCCGCGGATTCAAAGACACTATCTTAATAATGGTGATCCAGGAGCAGGGGTCAATGCTCTAAGGACCCGACCAATGGCAAGTGACACAGGAACATCCCGAAAGTTTCCATCCGGTAAATCATCATTAAGACCTGACACCGACACTAAATTCTTCTTCCTCTTCTGTTTTCTTCCCCCCCCCCATCTAATCGTGATGTTCGATCTCGAAGAGGGGCTTATGACAATGGTGGGGGAGGAAAGACCAGAACACACTGTAAGAGGAACCAAACCCACAGCCGGGTTAGACAACAAAAGCTCAATGTTACTCCCTATAGAATTTATTGGAGAAGACAACTCCTCATTATGAGACGAGTTTAAGAGAGGGGAAAGAGGACCTGACACATAATCAAGTCCCATAGTATCCGCCCTGACATCCGGCTGAGAGGAGGGCTTAATTGAACAAGCCACCAGTTCAATACCAGGGAGAACCAAGGCACGCCGAACCCCCACAGAAACATCCCTAGAAAGAGTAGATAACTTGTGAGAGAGGGGATTCCACAAGGGATGGATTCCAAATAAAGACTGCGGCAATTTCCCAAGAAAATATGGAGGGGATGGGACAAAGTCAGTAGGAGGAAACTCAGGTAAAAGACAAATACCAGAGGAAGCCTTGGAAATGGGAATAACTGATAGTCCAGGGTCAAAAAACAAAGAATTCTGACCACGAGAGGGAGAATCCCCAGACTTCTTCGAAGATAAATGAAACAATTTATCATCATTCCCACAAAAATCAGATAGAGGAGGAAAATCATCCTTACCCGAAAACATCGCTTCAGCACCTTCCGGTAGTTTAGACGACTTCTTCAACCCAGCATCAGCATTGGCCTTCAGAATGGGTCCTTGCGCAACCTGGCTTCGATTTAAATCAACTCTCCATTTAGAGCATTTTTTCATTAAATGTCCCGTTTCGTGACAAAGGTGACACTGAAATGGAACTTGCCAATAGTCGATTTTCTGCCTATAAACTACATCATCCCACATTAAATCGATAATTGCCGGCAAACCCCCAGAAAATGGAATTTCAATAAGAACCCAAGCCACCCGCTTGTCATATGCTTTGTGACACTTCGGATCAGCAAAACGACATCGACCCACACAGTCTCCAATTGCTTTAAGCACCCGAAAATGCCATAATTGCAAAGGAAGGCCATACAGCTTAGCCCAAACCAAGTGATTAACTGGGGCATTGTTTCTCGGGTGGAAAATTGCATCCCATCTATGTAAGGTAAGAAAACACCGTCCATGAACCTAGGTCCTACTTAGCACCACACCAACATCTTCATCTTTCTGCAAGTGGAAACAGAACCAACCATCTTCGAGTCTGCTAACCATCGGGGAGTAACCCAACAATTTTTCCCATGCCTTGAGAAGCCAATCCATTATGTTAATGGAGTTGAGCCTTTCAAACTTCCATCTTCCCACCAGCGCACGATTGGATAACCCCACCACCCGCTCCCACAAAATATCAGAGCTGAAACTTAAAAGACGACATTCCTCGTCAAGCTTAATTGGCTTCACACCTCTGCGAGCCTTGTTATTCTGAATAGACAGGGGGTTCGACAGTGAAATCCTTCGACCTTCTTCAGCAGATACCACCGCCTGAACAAGAAGAGCATTATGGTCAGAAGAACCAGCAAAACTGACTTGATCAACCCCTTTAGATGAGAAATTCTCTTCTGCCACCTTTAGAGCATGCACGAAGGAAATGTCCTGGAAATCCACGTCAAAATCAAAATCCCGAATAAAACTATTGAGGTCCATCATGAGAAGCTATGACAACACACCACAAGTCCACTTAGACCCCATGCACCACGACAAAAATGCTCGACCCCTGCCCACACCGAAACCTGGGTTGAAAAAATCCTGACAACACAGAACCCTTAGGACGACCCTGACACCACGTCAAAAGAAGGGAAAGTAACCAGACAACCTAAACTACCACAGTGGCAAACCGAAGACCCGAATGGATTATAGTGCACTCCGTCTCAATCATTAAAATAATTCTAAGAGAATAACACCTACCCAGTACTCCCCGCCAATACACAGATGTAGAGACACCTGGATCATGCACGGAAACAGCCCATCCAAGCCACAACCTCCTAAGTAGCCTGGACAAAATGCGCCCCTAAACAAACACTCTCACCCTACGATCAAATCCCCAACATAAAATCTCCAGTAAATGCCACCTGTCCCCAATCCCATCTCACACCACTAGTGGAACCAGGCTTGAAAAAATCCCATAGTGCATTAAAAATAGATTAATCCACCATAATCAAGGTACAAACCGCATCAACGTACCTCCCCTCACCGTCGTCACAGTCAGAGGTTGGATGGTTGGAAAATTTTAAAATAATTCTGACACCTGAAACCAGTCTGAACCAGACCACCGTGAAAGCCGAACGACTAAACAACACCAACTGGCTGTAAAAAACACAATTCCTTCATTGTTCAGGAGCAATAGGAAAAAGCAAGACCCGCCCATAGTGAATAACAGGTGGGAAGACAGACAATGAGCCAAATTATCCGGAACAACAACAAGTTAGACAACAACCAATGGGCCACCACCTTTTACAACACTAGACCTTCATACTCTCACACGGTCTTTGAAAGGTCAAAAGTTGACACCAACCCTTTTCCTTCGATCCGTTCTGAAAAATCTCATTATCCAGATTCTCAGAACCCCAAAGTTTCGAAAAGATCCCTCTAATGAATTCTATTAACATGCTTTCCCACCTTTCAAACGATGAAAACACATTAATTCACTCCCGACCATCATATCTCAAAAACCTATGGGCAAAAAACCGGTGCAAATGGGAGTTGGAGCAGGCGCCAAGCTATCTTGAGTGTCTATTCATGTGAAGCAAGGAACATACCAAGAGTAAAAACCACTGGAGTTGGAGCAAGCGCTGAGCTATACTCCTTCCATACCTACGCATCAATACTAGCTATTTACAACTGAATATCGCAGATCCTTGCTTCCTTTAGCATGCTTTAGCCTATGTAGCGTCATTTGTCCCTTACTCTACTCTAATTGAACATTGAAAAATAACTTACATATAATCAAATTTCCAGTGTAACCATGCACACAACCGTAGTAAAAATATATTCATTTTCAATTGCGCACATGAAAAATGAAAATGTACAAAAATAAATGGACCTACTTGTTGTAACTTTGATTTAATTAAATAAAAACAAAACGAGTGATCTAATCTCATACTCACTTGGAACCATTGCTTAATAAGATTTTCGTAGGCATGATTTTCCTCCTTCAGATCATGTTGCCACTCCTCGTTGTCCTCCTCAATCTCATGATTTACTAATTATTTCTCATCATATATACATGATTTTTCGTATGTCGATTCATTCTCTTTTGGAGGAGTAATCAAGCTTTCCACAACTGTCAAGATCTTCTTTTCATAGGAAGAGGAGATCCCAACTTCTGCTAGGATTTTAGTGAGTTGTTCCAAACTTATACTCATTGTTAAATCATTTTTTCTTAAAAAAATAACAATCACTCTTCACAGTTGCAGAAATCAAATGCTCTTGCACAAAAAAATAAATCAAACTTGCAGAAATTAAACACGCTTGCTGAAATTGAAATTCACACTTGCTGGAAATAGTAACCTATACCTCAATCCATCGTGCTTCCCCAACAACATCGCCAAAATGTTGGGAGAAACTATCGTCGTCAAATAATTTCCCTAACATAAATTATCAATCTGAGGAATTCGTAGACTTACGAAGCACATGCACTGTATATGCAGGACTTAAGTTAAATTACCCTAGTCTAATGCTTTTGTCTCTGATTCAAGATGCAATGAATGAAGGAAGAGGCTTCTAACTTAGGAGGAACTGGTTGTCCTTCCCTAGAGTACTATTCTCAAGAAGAGAGACTAATGAGCAGTAGTTTGTGATGTGTAGAAAACGAGAGAAGAGGTTCCTAACTTAGGAGGTCCTGATTGTCCTTCCTCAACAATTCTACTCCAACAACATTGCCACTACATCATATCATAAATTGTAAATGTGCAATTGTATAAGAGAAAAAACAACATGTGAAGAGTAACCTGTGTGTCAACATATGTGAGCTAACATTGACGATGAAGAAAAACACAATCTTATTACATCATGAAATATTGCAAAGCTAAAACTTTATTCTAGACTCTAATTCAATATTCAATTTTCTACTTCTTCCTTTCTTCATTTCCTTCTTTTGTTCTCCTAATTTTCCTCTATTTTTCTATATCAAAATGAAGAGATAGCACTCTCTTTTATACATGAGTGCTTTGAAAATAAGATAAGCAACTCACAATTACAAATCCACTTTTCTCTCAACTAATATCCCTATAATTACAAAATATGATCCCTTCAAATCCTCACTCATCTCTCACAAATCTTGGAAAAGATATGTTATCCAAATCTCCATGATCTTCTCCTTTGAATAAGCTTGAACAATTATCCTTTGAATTCTTGAAATGGTGGAGGAAATATTCAAGAAGATTTTTGAATAATCCTTCCAAATAATCCTACACATTACAAAGCTCATCCACATTTGAGATATTAATGAAATATGTTAATTTTTCCAATAATTAATCATAAATTCTCTTATAATATTAAAAATAAATAAATTGGAAAATAATGAGGTGAACCCATGAAAATGGTATGATAAATGGTTAAATGAGGTGATAGAATGTGAGAAATGGTGAGGATAAACATGATAAAAATGCGACAATTACGAGACCCAACAATCATGGTGATGTTTTTTTGGGTGGCCATGGGAGTATTGAAAAAGAATAGTTTTGATTATTCCAGGTTAACAGAAGTCCCGAGGCATATAAAAAGCAGTTGAGAATGACCTTGAATTGAGTTTCTTCTTTGATTGTGAGTATGCCCATGGGAAGTGTGGCGTACAAAAAATGTTGGTGGGTAGAAGGGGGGGGGGCATTATTGTGTAGCTCGAGGCCCATGAGGGTATTGCTGAGATTGACAACTTTTATAGTTCTATTGAGGCATTCAACCATTATGACAAAGAGAATGGAGACAGGGGTTCTCCTTATCCTATGCCTCTAGACGAACAAAAGGGATTGGAGGGAGAGCCATTGATTAGAATGGAGAAGAAGGCCCCAAAGACCAAGACCATAATCCATTTTGTACAGTCCTAGTTGAAGCCAAAGGCTTTCAAGATTTCCCTCATTTAATCCTAGCTTAGCTTATCAAATGCTTTTGCAATGTCAAGTTGCATTATCATTCCTGGCTTCTTCGTGGATTTAAGAGAGTGAATCAACTCATGAGATAGGATTATGTTGTCCATGATTTGGCGCCCTTCCACATACCCTGATTGATTGGAAGATATGAGGAGGGGCAGAATTGATTTGATTCTGATAGCTAGCACTTTAGATATGAATTTATATATGACATTGCTGAGGGTAATGGGTCTAAAGTGATCTGGTGTTTCATCCCCTTCTTCCTTGGGAATGCGAGTGAGGAAGGTGGCGCTGAGAGCTTTCAAAACCGTCTCATTAGTTCTTGAGTCTTCCACCAGGGCATGTATTTCCTCCTTCATGAAGGGCCCACCATCTTTATAAAAATCAATGGTAAAGCCATCCGGGACTGGGGCCTTCATATTGGGCATGGGCATGATCGCGTCCTCAACCTCCTGCATAGAAAATTCTCTTAGGAGAATTTTGTTATGATCCCCATTTAGAATGGTTGGGATTTTAGTAGTGATTTTTCCGATTCCTCTGTTTCTGTTTCCCCTCTGCTCCTCTAAGAGATTGTTGTAGTAGTCATTCAGATCTTCCTCAATGTCTTCATGGGTGTGGATCATATTTCCATCCTTATTTTTGAGGCTAAGGATTTTATTATGCTTCCTATGTTGAATCATTGAACGTTGAAAGAAGGAGGAGTTGTGTTCTCCACATTTGAGCCACCAAATTCTAGACTTTTGTTGCCACAATTTTTCTTCTTGTATGACTCTTTCTTCCCATTTTTTGTGAAGGCTAATTTCCTCTTGTTTTCTTTGGTCCGAGGTGCCATTAAGGATTATCTCTTGCCTATGGTCATCCATTCGCTTCTCCAACTCCTTTTTATCTTTAAAAATGTTTCCAAAGACCTCTATGTTCTGGTGCTTGATTTTGAGTTTAACACTCTTTAGCTTTTATTGAAATTGAAACATTCATGTACCTGCCTGTGATGGTAACCCTTCCCACCAATATTTAAGGCAAGCAGTGAAGTCAAGGTGCTCCAACCAGAATTTTTCAAATCGAAAAGGCCGAATTTTAGGGCCTGTGGAGATTTGTAAATATAGAGCAATGGGCCAATGGTCAAATCCCATTTGAGGCAGGATTTTGGCATTCGTTTCCCAGGAGGTCAGGAATATATTTTCCGAATTAGAAAGCGGTCTAATCTTGATGTTATCTACCTTGCTCCTCCCCTTCCATTATTCCATGTAAAGGTACCATTCCGAGTTGGAATGTATATGAGACCCAAATTATCTAGAGTTTCTTGAAAGAGTTCTGAATCCCTATCTAATTTTCGGAGTCCTCCTCTCTTTTCATTTAGGTTCATAATCATGTTGAAGTCCCTTGCAATATTTTTGAATGGAAAGAGGATGGATTCAATGATATTTGACCCTCATTTCAACATTTGAATTCTTTCCATAGCCCTTTGGGGGGCATAGATGTTTGTTACACAAATGCTTTCATTCGAACCAATGATGTTTAAAACCGTGGTGATTGAGCATCGTGTTGCAACCGAAGTGGCTAGTTCCAACAATGATCTTTTCCACATAGTCAATTTCCCTCCCAATGCCCCAAAGGTCGAGTTGGCTATATGGCTATAATTTTTTAAACAATATTTTTGTAGAGTGTTGAGTTTCTCCATGTTGAGCTTGGTCTCTTGAATGAGAACTATGTTTGGCTTGTCGGTGTTGAGTCTATGCCTCAAGATTATTTTTTTCCCTGGACCATTTAGGCCTCTTATATTCCAAGAGATGCAATTCATAGAAACAAATGGGGGGTTAGAGTTAGAGCTCTTACCTTGGCTTCATTAAGTAGTCTTTTTCTTAGTTCTTGGAGAAGCTGAGTTTTGGTTTTCCTTCCCCTTTTCCTGTTCGACACTTTTGTGTTGTATTGATCCACTGTCATGTTTGCCAGGATTCCCTTGTGAGTTATGTCATCTGGAAGTTTCATGATCATGCTTTGTTTTAGTTCTTCTTGTAGCATGTATGCTCCCTCTATTTTTTGAATGTGCTCCTCAGGTATTGCTGCTAGACCACTCTTTTCCCATTCTTCAGCTATTGAGTTTAAATCCACCCCCTCCAAGGCTTCCTCTATTGCATGGTCCTCTGGTGTGGTTTCTATTGTTGTTGGTTCCATATATGTGCCCTCTGTATTGTGTTCTTCTTCAGCTTGTTGATGCTTGGATTGCCCCATTTGGTCTTGAGAGTGACTATTCTGGTTTTGAATGATTTCTGGAATGTCTTCCTCGTTTTCCCCCCCTGTTGTTGTAGCTTCTTGCTCTTCCTGTAATATTTCAAATTTGCTTTTGTTGGCTGCTTGGTTGTGCCCTTGTTTGCTCTGCTGCTTCTTGTTATTTTTGTTTTTTGGTCCAACCTTGGTGAAAACTTGTTCCTCTGCTTTTTTTGAGTTGGGCAGGTGCTATGTTGTGCTTTGTTCAAAGGGCATTCTCTGAATAGATGTCCATGCTCATGGAATTTTTTGCAGTAGAATGGTATGTGTTCATAGCTGATATTTTGAAGCCAAGTTTCATCTCTGAAGACCAACTTTATTGCTTCTGGTAAAGCACCAAAGACGTCCATGCACACACATAGTCTAGCATAGGAGACATAATGGTCGTTCCTGGTTCCTTATGAAATTTTTATATATTCACCTATCTCATCTCCAATCCCTTTAAGCACAGATGGAGACCAATAGTCAATGGCTAACGAGTAAAGCTTGACCCTAACCGATACTCTTGTGAAGTCTTCTTTTTCCAGTGTGAAGTTCTCCTTCCAGTAGTGCATGTATAGCCCTGCTAAGTCGAGGAAGTATGGTCCTCCTTCAAAGATTATGTCCTTGTCTTCTAAGAGGTCAAAGATGACCGTGAAGAACCCTTTCGACCCTAGTTGTAGTCTTATTTCTCCCTTAGGTCTCCATTTTGACTGAATCCACCAGTTTAGAGATTTTTCAGTGGGCTAGATGCCCATGAATTTGCATATGACTACATGTCCCTTTATAAAATCCTGATATGTTGCCACATTTGGGTTCTGGATTTCTAGAACCGGTATCTTCGCTGCTTTGGGTTTGTAGTTGTTATTAGTCTTTAAAGAGGTTCCTTGGGGTCTTCCCACTTGGGGGTGTTCAATCCTGGGTTTCGAACCCTCAGCGACGTCAAAGCTTCTTTTGTGGCTGAGCCCGAAGCCGTCTTATCGTTTTCTGAGATCCCGTTTGGCAGTTTGTCAATGTCTACAGACTTGCTCAGTGTGGATGAGTGAAAGGCATTATACATTGTTAACTTAGTGAAAAAGGAGGTTTCTGGCTCCTTGTTCTTTCCAATGATCGAGTCACGAAAGGAGGGGGCCATCTTGCCCCACCAATCTCTACCATGGTCTAGATTGTGTAAAACTACATGCTTCAATAGCGGTATAGTAACCCTAGCAAAGCACTTTTCTCATTAATCATTTTATTAAAATAAATTAAAATTACTAAAACAATAAAAATGGAAAAAATAATAAAGACAAGGGGAAATTAAGAGATGGAAGAGTTTCCAAATTGACTAATTTGCAACCATTTTCATAATTTTTGTCTTTGCACAATAATTTGACTATTAAAGTCTACAAAGGTATACAAACTCTACCGCATATAATATTTTATCTTATTTGGTTTTGGATTTTAACTTTTGAAAAGTAAACATGTAATCTTAACCATTAAACCCACGGAAAACTCTAATTAAAACAAATAATTATATATAAAAGTATTTAAACTAATAATATAATATTTTAATTAATTTAAATTTAAATTTAGTGTTTTTGATGATATATATAAAGAGTAAGCTTAAGCTTTCACATCCATTACTGTGAATGTGATGACGTATATAATGATCTGTGAAAAGACCCAATATATCTGAAATTAAATTAAATTTGTTGAATACATCAGAGTAATCTGTTGGGTGCGGGAACCACGTCGTTGGGAATTATCAGCGTAGCAGGTAACTCTAAAAGCCTCTTCCTCTTCTTGTTTTACGTCTTGCTTTTCCTCTGTTCGATTCCGAGGAACGCTGGAAAACCCTGTTAATTCGGTTACCATTTCACAATTTTCCGTCAAATGAAAAACTGTTTTTTGAATCTAATAAAAAAAAAAGAATGGTCTGCTTGTTGAAATCCAACATTTTGGAGTTGAAGAAGAACAAATAATTGGGTTTTGTTTAGAAATAGGATCTTTGAAGGCACGCGGCTGATAATGAAACCCCGGAAGCCAGGAACCATTAGGTTTTAGGTTTGTTTTCCCTGTGCCCGTTAAATTTTAGCGGTGTTTTGTGCTGTACACTAAAACTTAGCTTTGCTTTACACTCTACCCATTATATTTGAGCCTTGATGGGGCTTTGAATCTGGAATGGATTCTTTCTTTGTTACACAGTTAATCTGATCTTTTCTGCAAGCGTTTTGAGCTTTAAAACCTTATTTTATGCCATATTTTGAGCATATTTCTGATTCAGTGTTTCTGAGTCAGAGAAAGTTTCAGGGCCAATTATCGGCACTTGGATAATTTTTCCAAAAAGATTCGCGAATTCAAAATTATTATTTTCGCAAACTTCTGTTGTAGTTGAAAATATTGCCAAAGTAAATATAAAAATTCCGAAGTTTTGAAAATTTGACAATTATTTTGGCCAAATCTTTATATTAATATTTTGATGATTATAATTATTCTCCGAGGTTTGTGCAAATTGATATTGTGTGGAAGCATGCATTGATTGGGTAGTAAAGGTTCTCGTTTTACTGTGCAGAACCGCTACATTCCAGATCTATTGGATAAAGCAGTTTTCATTGGGTCCGCAGTGATAAATTTTCGTCCCAATAAGTCTCATAACGGACGCAAACCGCATATTATTTTCAAAAAGGAAAAAGGGCTTGAAGGAGGAAAACATGAGTAATGCAAAGAGAAGAAATTTTAAAATTGAACCATTCAAGCACAAGGTGGAGATGGATCCAAAGTATGCCGAGAAGACATGGAAGATTATAGAGCATGCGATACATGAGATTTACAATCACAATGCCAGTGGTTTGAGTTTTGAAGAGCTGTACAGGTGCGTGGAAATGTTTGTTAGACTTTCCATTTTGTTTAGTTTTATTGGTAATTATTTTTTGTCTTGCAATGAATTGAATGATTATCATTCATTTGTGTTCCTTGTAAATTCCTTGGTTTAGTTAGCCAATTGAACTGACCACTACATGCCCACCATACTTGTGCCTGGACATATATATATATAATCAGCTGAATCATTGTGGAAAATGTTAGATTAAGTTTCTGAATAGTTCAGTGACATGACATGTTATGTCAATTGCAACTAACAAACAGCTAAATAAGCTATTTGAATTTCGCAGAAATAATAATGAAATTGATTTTCTTTTAATTTTGTAAGAGGAATTACAAAAGAGCTTACCCTATTCATTTGTGTTTTTTTCGCATTTTACCTTTTGTTGCAGGAATGCATACAATATGGTGCTTCACAAATATGGGGAGAAACTTTATTCAGGTCTGGTGACAACCATGACAGTGCATTTAAAGGGAATAGCAACAGTGATTGAAGCTGCTCAGGGGGGTTTGTTCCTAGAGGAGTTGAATAGGCAATGGATGGACCATAACAAAGCACTACAAATGATTCGAGACATCCTGATGTATATGGATAGAACATTTGTCACCAATTCCAACAAGACCCCAGTCAATGAACTTGGACTGAATCTGTGGAGAGATCACATTGTCAAATTTCCAAATATTCGTGATAGGCTGCTAAATACCCTTCTTGACCTTGTACACACAGAGCGGACGGGTGAAATCATTGATCGAGGTTTAATGCGTAATGTCATTAAAATGTTGATGGATCTGGGTCCTTCTGTTTACCATGATGATTTTGAAAAGTCCTTTTTGGATGTTACAGCCAATTTTTACAGAATAGAGTCCCAGCAGTTTATTGAATGTTGTGATTGTGGTGATTATATGAAGAAAGCAGAAAGAAGGCTAAATGAAGAGATGGAAAGAGTTTCAAATTACTTAGATCCAAAGAGCGAGATAAAGATTATCACTGTTGTTGAGAGGGAGATGATTGCAAACCACATGACGCGGCTGGTCCACATGGAAAACTCTGGATTGGTGAGTATGCTTGTGAGTGACAAGTATGAAGACTTGGGGCGCATGCATAGCTTGTTTCGTCGTGTTACCAGTGGGTTGCCAACCATCCGGGACGTTATGACTTCTCATTTACGTGACACAGGGAAGCAATTGGTAACTGATCCAGAGAAGCTGAAAGATCCAGTGGACTTTGTGCAACACCTTCTTGATATGAAGGATAAGTATGACAAAATTATTAGCATGGCATTTAGCAATGATAAAAATTTCCAAAATGCTTTGAATTCATCATTTGAATTCTTTATTAATTTGAATACAAGGTCACCAGAATATATTTCTTTGTTTGTTGACGATAAACTTCGGAAGGGTCTAAAAGGAGTCAGCGAAGAGGATGTAGAAGTAGTACTTGACAAGGTAATGATGTTATTCCGCTACCTTCATGAAAAGGATGTCTTTGAGAAGTACTATAAACAGCATTTGGCCAAGCGTCTCTTGTCAGGGAAAACTGTCTCAGATGATGCTGAGAGGAGCCTAATTGTGAAATTGAAGACAGAATGTGGTTATCAGTTCACTTCGAAGTTGGAAGGTATGTTTACAGATATGAAGACTTCCAGGGACACTATGCAAGGTTTCAATGCATTGTTGGCTGACTCCAATGAAGTCAGCGAAGGGCCTACTTTGGCCGTGCAAGTTCTCACAACAGGTTCATGGCCAACACAGCCAGGTGCATGTTGCCACCTTCCCACAGAAATCTTGGCTGTGTGTGAAAGGTTTCGGGCATACTATCTCGACACACACACCGGTCGGAGATTGACATGGCAGACTAACATGGGAAGTGCAGACCTAAAAGCAACCTTTGGTAAATCTAGGAAACATGAACTTAATGTTTCCACTTATCAGATGTGTATTCTAACGCTGTTTAATTCAGCAGATTGTCTGAGCTATAAAGAAATTGAACAGGCAACAGATATCCTAGCTGCAGACCTGAAAAGGTGCTTGCAATCTCTTGCCTGTGTAAAGGGAAAAAATGTACTGCGTAAAGAACCTATGGGCAGGGATATAGGTGAAAAAGATACATTCCAGTTCAATGACAGTTTCACCAGCAAGTTTTACAAGGTGAAAATAGGCACAGTGGCTGCACAAAAAGAAACAGAACCGGAGAAGCAGGAGACTCGTCAGAAAGTGGAAGAAGACAGGAAACCTCAGATTGAAGCAGCTATTGTCAGGATTATGAAAGCCAGGCATGTTTTAGACCATAATAATATTGTTGCTGAGGTTACAAAACAGTTACAAGCCAGATTTTTGCCTAATCCTGCAGTTATAAAGAAACGCATTGAGTCCCTCATTGAGCGGGAATTTTTAGAGAGGGATAAGAATGATAGGAAATTGTATCGATACCTTGCTTGAAAGAAACTGTACTGATTGGCTGCATGCTTCACTGGACAGAAAGGGATATATATTTTTTGGGAATCTGATATTGATCATGTGCATCGGGTTTGTTCTAAAATGCCTCCACATCAACTCAAATTTTTGAGATATTCTTTGCACATCAAGCTTCCAGAAAATTGCCTTTGTATTGGATATCGCTTTTGTGAGAAATTCTTCATTCACTCTTTATACATCTCAGCCTGCGTTGTACACAAGTTATTGTGATCTTGAAATGTGAGTTCCTAACAAATTTTCATGGCTGGCTTTGTTCTTTACGTTCGCTGTTGCTGCAGAAAGATTTAATAAAATATAGTAAATGACAAGTGATCATGATATTGAGATGAAATATCCTGTTCAATATTTATTGCAGGTTTTGTTCCTGACTTTTCCTGTTGTCACGGTATCATTTTGAGAAACCTGATTACTCTTAGCTTTTGTGCCAGTTTATTCAAAGGAGCAAAACAGCTTTATAACAGAAATATTGGCATCGTTGCTGATGATTTGCTTTCTGAATTTGTGCTTTCATTGACAAGCATATGCCATAAATGTTCGATGCCCAAATATAGTGCTTGTGAATTTATTCTGCTGGGGGAATCACATATTGAATCTTTCTCTCACGCCTAGTCTAATCTTTTCACATGAAATTTTTCCTTGTGTGGTTTTCTTAATGCTCTAAATTAGTGGGAATTTTTGTTGTTGTAACGGATTGCTGTTTTTATAGTGTTTTGGTCTTTATGGTACTTCTGGGGACGTATTCAAAAGTGTTGAGTTGAAACTGGGTTTCTTAAGTGAGGTTGGAATTGTCAACATCCCTTGTACATTGGATGTTTCTGGCTTTGCTGTCTTCCTTTATTTTAAGTGGAAAATTACCCATATCCCTGTTTGGAGGATTTTGGTGGGAATCCCGTCCTCCATCCTCGGGGAGGGGGAACTTGAATCTAAAACTAGACCTTGAAAGAATATAACGTCGAGAGTTCTCTGTTCTCCCATATAGACAGGACATCCAGCCTTAAAATACACTCCTAAAAAAAGAAAGAAGGAAAAAGAAAAGGAAAACAAATTTTTTTAACTTTATGCCGGATTTTGTTCACATTTACTGGCAAAAATGAAGTTCAACTTATTGTTTCCACTTTTTGACATTATGTTTCACATTTGCTATATTCTTTTGCTGTCGTTTAACGTAGCAAGTTTTGACACCTGTGGAATTTCATTTGCTCCTTTTTGGCTTATGTCAGCTTACAGATCAAAAGCAAATGTCTGCATAGAGTCATTTTTCATTCTTTGCGATTTCAAGAAGCTCCAGAATAAATGTACCCTTCTCTTCGACAATATAACCTCCAGCTGGATATGAAATGCCCTACATGTCAGATTTACTTTACAGTACTTGCATGGAGATTCTCTTGCTCAACGTTTATATCAACTTATTTTATTTGACACATACCTGGTAAGTTTGTCTACATATATTACACCATAAACTTCCATTGTAGGTGCACGCATGCATTGTGACCAAATATGCTGCAATCTATACGTATCTTTGACCATAAGGAAGTGCTACATTTAGGTTTTCCTTTGAACCTCAGTTAACAAGGACGAAATATAATTTTGGCTTCATTGATGGTTGGAATAGCGTAGCAATTCATTTGGAGTATGCTTTTTTTTTTGGAAAAAAATCACAGGTCATCATATTAATAATAGGAAAACCAGTACATAAGCTCAATGGGCATGTTCTATCTCCATCATGTCCAGATCAGAAGAAATAAAGAGCAACAGACTTCCATCAGAGAGCTTAGTTCTTCATTATACATACAGAAGCTGATGAAATGCTAACCTCTGAACTAGACCATGTTAAAAAAGATGCAGATAGAAGAATTCAGCAATCAAACTGATAATGATCCAGTAAACTTGTGACATAAAAACCAGGCATAGGATAAGGAAACCATACTGTTGGGAACAACCCAGCATTCCACAGCACACCATGGCATAGGATGTTGTAGTGAATTCTACCAGTCATCGTGGCAAGGCCCTTTTTAGAGAGGGCGTTTGCATATGAGTTACTTTCCCTGAAAACACGCTCAAAAGCTATACTATGAAAAGATGCCTTTAAAACAGTGATCCAACGCATCCAGTTGAGCAGAAATGGTGGGGAAAGTGAATCCCTACCATTGATCCAATCTTTGACGACCCGTGAGTCGCCAAAGATATGAATCGATTCAAAATTGAGCCTCTTTGCACAATATAGAAGCCCCCACAGAGCCACCACCTCAGCCCTAGTGTTCATACCAATACCACAACTCCAAAATAAATGGTACTTGAGTACATGTGAGACCGCAACCCGAGCACCACAACCATCGCCCACATTGAGCAGCTCCATCAAAAAAACCCGCTAGAAACAGAGCATTTGAGCATCAGTAAAGGGTCTGTTAGGTGTCTCCTTGTAAATCTTCTGATCATATTCACTGTATAGAACACAAATCTTGTCGCTAATACGGGCAATGTCGAAAGGATATTCCTCAAATATAAGAGCATTTCTTCCCCTCCATATGCTCTCAATACTAAAGAAAGGGAGAGTCCGATGCTACCCGCAATGAAGCATCCACCATTTGAAACACGCCCCCAAAGATATGAAATACTATCCCGCTTTAGACATTGTAAGACACAGATCCATATTGCGATGGCGAAGGGACACTCAATGAAAAGATGGAGCACATTTTCAATAGCACCCTACATAAATAGTGCCTCATAGGGCCTTCAAAACCTCTCTTGCACAGGTTTTCCCATGCGAGGATCTTGTTTTTCCAAATAAGCCATCCGAATATTTTGATCTTTAAAGGCATATTCTATGACCATATATACCTGAACCAACATAGGTCCTTTCGCGCTTGTAGGGAGAGAGTAATGTGATTGTATACTTCCGATGCCACTAATTGTCACTGGTGTAGTACACCATTCCAAAAAAGTTTATCCTCACAATCACTAAGAGTAATCCCTGCCATTTGTAATTCTGCTATGTATTACTCTAGATCGCAACGTTTTCATTGAACAAACCCACTGCTCCAACATCTATTCAAATGGGGTAAATCTATAGCAAATCATAATCATCAAATATGTGAAATGAAAAATATGCCCTTGTCATGTAATATTTTTGTAAGTGCTACCAGTAAAATGCGATCTCTATGCATGTTGTGGATTGGCGATCCCTACTAACACCTTTGAGCCAGTTCCAATCTCCTGTTGGAGATTTCCAAATAGCCACTTTTTTTATCTTTATAAAACCATCCCAAATCTGTGAGTCATTTCATTTAGGAAGATGTCTAGACTTGTTCCAATCCATAAAAAACATATTTCTCTTTTAAAATTGCTTGCCAAATCCCACATCTGATTATGGCCCTCCAAAAACTCTTTGTTAGTAAAGGCCACTCGAAAATATTGATGTCTTTTAAAACCCAACGACCATATTCCTTTAATTTTGTAATATCATTTCAACCTACAAAATGTATTTTTTTCCCACCCTTCACCATAGACCAAATGAAGTCCATAATAATGGCTTTGATTTTTTGTACAATTTTGCTAGGTAACAAGAATAAATGCATCCAATAAAAAGTGATGTTTCGAAGCACTGATTGCACAAGAATACATCTGCCACCGACAAATAGCGATATGTGAACCTAGTGAGACAACTTGCACTCAAACTTGTTAATAAGCCATTCTCAATCCATAAGACGATATTTGTTTGGCTTCATCTTGAAACCAAGGTAGGAGAAACCTTTTTCAAGAGTTGAAGTTCCAATAACAAAGATGTTTTCAATCTCTGCAATAATGTCTTGTTTGTATGCATAAGTAAAGATTTTAGATTATTCATGTATAATTTAGAAACATCCCCAAATTTAGAAATGATGAGAAAAAGTTGCTTCCACTGGCATGTGGAAACTTGTCCATACAAGAGCACATCATCGATAAACATTAGTGCATAATAGAGACATTCCTTGTTACATGTAGACCATTGAAACGACCGTAAGCTTTTGCCTCCACGATTTTCCTGCTCAGCCCATCAATAACCAACAAAAACAATAAAGGAGATAAAGAACAACCCTGTCGAAGTCCCTTATAAACCCTGAAGAAATTCGGTGGAACACTATTGATTAGAACCACATAATTTATAGAGGATACATAGTGTGAAATTTTCAATTTGAAAATCTACAGTTGCAGTGATAGATTTATTTCTTCTACTTATTTTTTTTTTCTCCGTAAAACTAATTCTATTAAGAGAGCATATGGTACAATATGAAGTTACAGTAAAGAGAAGCAAGAAAACGGGAAACCGGAAAGGATAAACTATCCACCTCGGCCCCTAAGAGAAACCATGAAGAGAGCATTGCAATAAGCAAAAAGGAACAAGAAATAACAAAGAAACAAGAGCTGAACAAGGGATTCTACCCAGCGTGGGTCGAATCATCCATTCGGCATTTTTTCCCTTTCTTTTTACCAACTTTGACCCAGCCAAGATGATGCGGCTGAGCTGGAACGATTTGTAGACTGAGCTGGGCTGTCGGAGAGGTCTCCTTGTCTGAATCCGAGGGAGAAGACTCATGAGTTCTTTTCTGTGAGTTTGGTGGAACATTAGATTCCTCGGGGCGTGCCGAAGGCGGATCCTGAGGTTGCATTGCGTCCTCCCCTTCTGCTTCCCCTTCCTCTTCATCCGAGCTGAAGTCAATATCATCCATGGGGGGAGGATCATGAGGCTTCCAGCTTTTGGATTTCGGCTTATGATTGACTTTCTTCTTTTGGGCAGGAATCGAGGGGCAAGAGCTTTGAAGGTGCCCTGTTTGATGGCAATGCCGGCAGCGAAAGGCTGTGTTCTTGTAGTCCAGAGTCTGCGTCCAGTGGAAGTCTCCAATTTTGAGATTAATCTGATCGGGTAGACCTTTGCTCATATCTATTTCTGCACAGATTTTGCCGAAGGTGTATAAGCCCTTTTCCCCCCTCGAGGTGTCTGCGGCAAGAAAACGGCCTAGAGTATTTCCAATCCCTTGGAAGACAACGAAGTGCCATAGATGCGCCGGGAGATTAGGAAGTCTGACCCAAATGGAGAGCTTGGTGATCACTGCTGTAGATGGATTGAAATTTGGAAACCAGGGGGTGAGGAATAAACCTGCTGAGCCCCAAAACCATGGGCCTTCTGTAAGAGCTTTTTGGTAGTCTTCACTGAAAGCAAACACTACAATGAAGAAGCCCTTTGAGCAAAATAAAACCTTGCAATTGTTGGTCCAGTTGGAGTGAATCCATTGGTAGAGATCTGCCGTGCATGGCCATAGTCCATTAAATCTGCAAATAATGGCATGCTCTGCAAACTTTTGGGTTTGCTCATCCAGCGTTGGATGCGATATTTCAATGAAGGGGATCTCCTCTAGTTTTTCCACCAAAAAAGGCTTGGGAGCCTGAGCTGGTGGAATAGATTTCTTGGGTATCTGAGCATGGACAACATCTTTGTAGGAAAAAGCCGGAGCTGTAGATGACTGTCCAACTGTGCCCTCTCTCAGATGAAGGGTGAAAACAATGGATGCATTTCTTTTAATATTGTAAAAAGAGAGGGGATAAAGATCCTCAAGTTGTTTACCTTCGTGGAGGAGTCTCTGTGATGCATATGGAATCCCCAACCTATATTCAAGGACTTGCTTGAGGTCCTGCACCAGATTCGAGGAGCTCACCCATTGCAGCAAAGTTTTGCCAGAAAGGAGCAAAATCTGGGTCTGATAAGAAGCACAGTGATCCGCCGACTTCTGCTTGCCTCTGCATATCTAAGATGAGAGCAAACTGGTACTCTGGTAGTCCATCTTTTCCAGAACTTGCTGCTGGGGTTTGAGAGAAGTTGTGGAGTGAGGCAAATAGCCATAGAGATGGGTATTTTTTCCCGCCCATAAGAACTCCCTTGCGTGCCCATCAAGCAAATTCGGGTAGCTCAAAGCATTCATCAGGCAGACCCGAAGCATATTGACGGTAATGAGCACCCACAACTGGTTAATGGGGTTGGTGAATCCCCAACGCCATCTCCCTAGATGAGCTACGCCCATTCCCGCCGCATCCAGTCCAGGGAGTATGCCAGAAAGTTTCGCAGTGATTTCTAATGCCAGCAGCGAGTCGACAGTCTGAGGTAGCTATGAATGAGGGGCTTCACCCTGTAGACCCCCCTCCCCATTCTTCGCGAACTCTTTGCCTGCAGTAGAGGGTTCTAATGTCAAAGTGAGGAGCCGATATCCAGGAGTCGAGGAGGTCACGTATCTCCGTAGGCTTTCTTCTCTCAAAGGAAGGTCGATTCTCGTCCATCCGGGTCCAGCACAGTCAGGATGCTCAGGCCAGTCGACCCCGCTAATGTTCACCGCGGCGCAGGCAGAAGGCAGAGAGCAAAAAACCCTAAAATTGCCGCAAGCCAACTTTTTCATCAAAAAAGTTATATGTATTTTTAATACTTTATTTCTCCTACTTATTACTTCAATAAGTTATTTACAGAAATCTATTAGTAAACTTTGAAATAAATACTACTGCAACATTCACAATTATATATGCAGAGGAGTAAATAGTAAAGAACATAAGCATAAGAACCAATCACATGTACACAATCATTTTTTGGACAAATGTCCCTAGAAAAACCCAATGCGGGAAAATCGGTGCAACAGATGAGGGTTTTATTAATATTCTTCAGCGAATGAATCTTTACAAGGAATACACTGGCAGATAAAATCTGAAAACACCTGAGACAGAATTATCAGCTTCTCCCGACAATTTCTTGATACCCAGATCAGCCTCTGCTTCCCTCTATGCCTGTCTGCGCGTTTCTCTGCGCAATCCCTGCATTGGACTGTGTAAGTCTGTGTAGGCTTTGTATGGCTTCACTGCGTTGCCTCCTGTGGCCCATTGCGTCCCTCTGTCCTTGAGCTTAGTCATTGCTGACTCCCTCCTCCTGCTTTTGCAACTCTCCGCCCCGCAACTCTCCCACTGAGATCGAATTCTATTCCTTCAGAATTGAACTCATTCGGATACTGAGTGTATGCCCAAATTATTTCCAAATGACCCTCAAGCCTTCTTTTATAATCTTCTCGTTGATGAATCAACGACTCAGATTAAAACTCTAATAAATGGCTAAGATTAAAACTTGACTTGATCTTCGTTTTCTAGAAGATTCCCACTCCGTCTTATTAATACCCTTTAATTATTTAATTTCCCGAAGTTTAGACTTAGGGTCTCCATTAAAATAATTAATTATTTTAATAAGACATGACCTGAGTGAAATTTCCACAAACGGTTTCTGGGTTCTTTGGAATACTATTGTCCAAGTCTCCTCACAAAGTTTGAGACTTAGAATACTTTATGATGCTGCAAAAATAAACACTCCCTCTTAGCGAGGAAAGTGTTCCAACAACATGCCTGCTGCACGCTGCTCTGCTTTTGAAGCATCCTCTGCACTGCTGGTCTCTGGACGTTGCCCCTCATCTGCTGCGCTATCGCCCATGACACTGCCACTGTCATTGCTCATCTGTACTGCAACTCCCTCTGAATCTAGATCCTATCCATTCCTGCTACTGGTATGAATTCTTGATCATCCCCATCTTCTTTCTGAATTAGACAAACTTTGTCTTCCCTAGAGCCTTCGTGAGAATGTCTGCCACTTGTTTTCCTATTGGAGTGTACTGCAACTGCACAACTCCTTGTTGGACACAGTCCCTGATGAAGTGACACCTGATGTCAATGTGCTTCGACCGATCATGAAACACATGATTTTCAAAGAGCTTGATGCAACTCTGATTATCACATAAAATACTGGTCGCTTCCATTTTCTCCTTTAGTAGGTTCACAAGAAGTTTCCGAAGCCATATGGCCTCACACGAAGTTGTGCTAGCTGCCATATATTCAGCCTCTGCTAAGCTCAGTGCCACATATTTCTATTTCCTGCTACACCAGGAAGTCATTCTTGATCCTAGACTAATAATACCCACTGGTACTTTTCTGATCTATTGGACTTCCAACCCAATCTGCGTTGGTGAACCCACTCAACCTGACATCACTGCTACGGGAGTACTTCAATCCAAGCTCGATTGTTCCTCGAAGGTACCTGAGAACATGCTTGGCTGCTGCCCAATGAGCCCTCTTAGGTTCTACCATGAACTGACTGAGGGTATTTACAACATAACAAATGTCTGGCCTTGTGTTTACCAGATACATCAAAGATCCTATGAGCTGCCTATACAGAGTAGGATCAACCTCATCATCTTCGGACGTGTCGATTTTCTTCCAGTTGGTGATCATTGGAGTCGTCATGGGTCTACAATCCTCCATTCGAAATATCTTCAGAATCTTTGTAGTATATCTTCCTTGACCAAGAAAGATCTCCCCCTTCTGCTGCCAAACTTTCAACCCCAGAAAATAGTGCATTACCCTCTGATCCTTCATGTCGAATTTCGTAGCCAAATTCTTCTTGCAGTGTTTGATGAGCCTTGATGATCCTGTCAGAAATAGATCATCTACATATAAAACCAGTATCAGGGGCTCACTCCCTACCCTTAGATAGTAGAGATTGGGATCTGCATCACTCTTGACAAATCCCATCCTCTGCAAGTAGCTGTCAATTCGACCATACCAGGCTCTAGGAGCTTGCTTTAGTCCATACAAGGTTTTCTTAAGCCTGCACATATGAGTCTTCTGGTCATACGTCTCGAAGCCTTCTGGTTGTTCAATATACACCTCTTCTTCTATCACCCCATTCAGGAACACAGTCTTGACGTCCATCTGGTGAATCTCCCATCCCATCTGGGCAACAAGGGATATCACAAATCTAATAGAGGTATATCTAGCTATTGGGGTGAAGGTTTTTTCATAATCTATCCCTTCCTTCTGATCATACCCCTTAGCCACAAACATGGCTTTAAATTTCTTGATGTTGCCATCTGCAACATACTTGACCTTGTAGATCGACCTTGATCCTACAACTGATCTCTCTTGAGGTCTGGGGACCATTTCCCAAACATTATTCGTCATGATGGCACTGTACTCTTCCACCATTGCATCTACCCACACCTGGTGCTGAGCTGCTTCTCGAAAACTGGAAGGTTCCCCAACCTGTGCAACCAAGGCTTGATAACTCTCAGGTTGATTACACTGTCTCTTTTGATTTTGGGGGACTCCGATAAAGTATTTTGCATCCCTCAGAATTTTTCGTAGTTCCCTGCTTGTTCTCCCACTGGTAGTGGGCGGATTTACCTGTTCTCCCTCCTGCAAGTCCTCGAGAGAACTATCCCTTGGATCCCCATGCCTTGGAGAGGCAGCGGAATTATCTGCCACTGGTTGTTGAGGTTGAACCAGCAGATCCTCCTCAAACTGCGTAGCAGAAGGCAACTCGTGGGATTTTCCGAAGGCCCTCTACTCCATGAATTGTACATCCCTCTGCACCACAAATTTCCTACTCTCAGGAATATAGATGCGATATTCCTTTGCATTCTCACTGTATCCTACCAGATACCCTTTTCCGCAGTCATATCCAACTTCTTCCTCTTCTCACTAGGCACATGACAGTAAGCTATATTGTCGAAGATCCTAAAGTGATTGACTTCAGGGTTGCTGCCAGTGAAGACACTTTCCGGCGTGATCTTTCCCAATGCAATGTGAGAGATCTTGTTCTGTACATAGACAACTATATTACAAGCTTCAACCCACAAAAAATTGGGCATGTCTTGATCATACAACATCGCCCTTGCAGCGTCGACAATAGTCCTGTTTTTCCGTTCTGCCACACCATTCTGCTCCAGCTTATATGGGGTGTTCCACTCTCTTCTGATACCTTCCCTTGCGCAAAACCAAATGAACTCCTTGTCTGTGTATTCACCACCATTGTTTGAATGCAACACCTTGATTCGCTTTCCTGTCAGATTTTCTACCATATATTTAAACTCTTTAAACCGACCGAAGACTTCATCCTTGGCCTTCAAAAAGTAGATCCAGGTTTTCCTGGAATGGTCATCAATAAAGGTGACGAAATACTCGGAACCACTAAGAGCTCTAGTGGACATTGGTCCACAGACATCCGAGCGTATCAAGCCCAATACACTCTTGGCCCTATTGTTGCTTCTCTGATACACTGCCTTGGCATATTTACCCAATACACACCCTCTGTAGACATCGTCTCGCTTGGTGCTCAGTTATGGAACTCCTGTGACAATTTTCTTGAGAATTTTTAATGCCCTATAATGAAAATGTCCCATTCTTCTGTGTTATAGTTCATTCAGATTTGTTTCATCAGTGCTGCCAATTAGTGCCATTGGGGATTCGAGCTGCAACTTATAAAGTTTCTTGCTCCTTACCCCAATCTGTGCTTTCTTCTTCCAATTGGGATGTTTGACGTAGACCCTGTTACCAATAAAGTAAACGTCATAACCTCAGTTTTGAAATTGAGACACTGAGAGAAAGTTCATTCCCAGCCCGAGCACATGTAGTACATTAGTGTCCCGAAGCTTATTTCCAGCCTCGGTCTGAAATACTACGTCACCTCTTCCAATAGGGGTACATTTTTTTTTATTACCCATGGTTATTTTAAAATTCCTCTGATCCTTTTGGTAGTCTGAAAAACATTCCCGCACTCCTGTCATATGAGCAGAAGCTCCACTGTTAATGTACCAGACCTCAGGAGAAGTAGTGCTTGACACACAAGCAAATTCTTCTTCAAGTCTGGATGCCAGAACAGAAACATTGTGATCCATCTGTTCTATCATGCTTCTTTCCCTTTCTGGAGAACTGCGTGAACCCCTTCGAGCTATTGTCGCAATGTCAGATTTATGTTCACTTGTCATTTCTCCGTTCCTGTTACTCATCTATGGCTTTGACACGATGTGAAAATTTCAATTTGAAAATCTACAGTTGCAGTGATAGATTTATTTCTCCTACTTATTACTTCAATAAGTTATTTACCGAAATCTATCAGCAAACTGCGAAATAAATACTATTGCAACATTCACAATTATATATGCAGAGGAGGAAACAATAAAGAACATAAGCATAACAACCAATCACATGTAGACAATGATTTTTTGGATAAATGTCCCCGGAAAAATCCAATACGGGAAAACCAGTGCAACAGATGAGGGTTTTATTAATATTCTTCAGCAAATGAATATTTACAAGGAATACACTTGTAGATAAAATCTGAAAACACCTGAGACAGAATTCTCGGCTCCTCCCGACAATTTCTTGAAACTCAGATGAGCCTCTGCTTCCCTCTATCCTCGTCTGCGTGTTTCTTTGCGCAGTCCCTATGTTGGACTATATAACTTTGCGTAGGCTCTGCTTGGGTTCACTGCGCTGCAGCTCTGAGCTGCCTCATGTGGCCCATTGCGTACCTCTATACTTGAGTTCAGTGACTGCTGACTCCCTCCTTCTCCTTTCGCTTCTGCAACTCTCCGCCCTGCAACTCTCCCACTGAGATTGAATTATATTCTTTCAGAATTGATCTCCTTCGGGCATTGAGTGTATACCCGACTTATTTCCAAATGACCCCGAAGCCTTATTTTATAAGCTTCTCGTTGATGAATCAACGACCCAGATTAGAAGTATAATCAATGACTAAGATTAAAAATTGACTTGATCTTCGTTTTCTAGAAGATTCACACTCTGTCTTATTAATACCCTTTAATTATTTAATTTCCCTAAGTTTAGACTTAGGACTCCATTAAAATAATTAATTATTTTAATAAAACATGAACCGAGTGGAATTTCCACAAACGGTTTCTGGGTTCTTTGGAATACTATTGTCCAAGTTTCCTCACAGAGTTTGAGACTTAGAACACTTTCTGATGCTACAAAAATCAACACATGGGCCAAATCCAATCTACGATTCCAATCTTGAACATAATCATTCAGAGAAATTCTAGTCTACACAGTCATAGGCCTTGTGTAGAACCAACTTTAATACAATAGACTATTTTTTATGGATTTTAATCAATTGGATACACTCCTAGGCAGTGGCAACTGCATCTTGGATTTGACGATTCCGTAAGAAGCCAAAATTTTGTGCATAAATATAGACAAATAATTTCTCCTTAAACCGATTAACAATTATTTTAGAAATCAATTTATATGTGATATTGCACAATGAAATGGGAAGAAAGTCCTAAAAGGAGGAAGGGAAAGAAGACTTAGGAATAAGAGCTATGAAAGTTGCATTGATTGTTCCCACAACTTTCCTAGAACATCTAGATAACTTAGCCATCTTCAATAAATCACTACCCATGATATCCAAAAAATGAGTGAAAATTTCCACTGTCCACCCATCCAGACTAAGGCATTTGTCCCTGGAAAAAGATTGAAGGACAAATGAAATATCCACCCATCTATGCAATTCTTTTGGAGTTAGCATAGATTCCTTGTTCCTATCATGAGACAAACTATTTTGGAGAAAATTGTTTTAAATTTTCAGGGCTCAAAGGTGGATGCACATGGTTTCAATGTTAATCTTGTTTATCATCACACTAATATTGTGATTAAATGATGGGGATTGTAATGTTTGTGGGTGTTGTGGTTAAAATATTGGGGATTGTAATGTTTGTAGGTGTTGTTGTAGTTAAAAGAATGAGTTTGTAATGATTGTAGGTGTGTTTCTCTCTTGGCCTATAATGGCATAATATTTGTAGAGGCTTACGAAAAACTTGTGTGAGAATGATTTTCTTTTTCGTGAGAATCTTTTTTTATGTTTCTTAAAAGGGAAACTCTACATATTCTTGCCCCCCTAAGGGGGCACCAACTAATTATTAGAGCTTATAAAAAAATATGCTTATGTATTCATCTATCCTTACCAAATAAAAGACAATTGGATTTGAGATACACAATTTCGTCAAGCATCTGGCAGTTTCTACCTAAAGCTTCTTTTATGCACCAAATGATTCTACTTTACGCCTTTATGAAATAAGATTACATTGTCATTCTTCCTATAAGGAGAATGACATGTCTTGAAGCAGGTTTTCCTCAAAGAATTCATGAATGAGAAAAACATGTCCTAATGGTAAGTGCTTCCTTGGAGAGCTCACTAGTTTTAACATTCAACTCTCTATAAATATGAGTGAAAGAAGATCATTTCAAACTTTGAACGGCATCCCTCATCTAATTGAGAACAAGTTGTTTCTTGACACTTTGGAATTTGATTTTGTTATTTTCCCAATATATCACTATCCTAGAATCACTCAAAACTTGTGACTTAGAGAGTCCAATCTTGAGTATTGGGAAAATGAGAGTCTATAGAGCCATGAATTCAACTTTAAAATTTGAGCCATGACTAGGAGCATATTTGATAAGGAATAAATGAGACTGGGGTAAATGGGGAGCGCGTCACCCCCACTTTGAAATCCAATGGAGGCATGATTGGGTGTTGAAGTTCTAGTGACTGATTATATATATGTGGGGGTACACTATCCCAAGGGGCAACCAAGCTCCACGAAGTCTTACTTGGGAGTGGGGATATCACACATGTTGAGATTGGATGTCCCTTGGGATAGTGTAACCCCCATTTACCCCCATTCTCTCACACACACACGAGATTCTGAGAGTACAAAGATTATAAAAAGGTAAAAACAATATCGAATCATGAAACTCATTTTAGAAAGGGAAGTGTAAAACCTACATGGGTGGCTTGTAATGTGTTTGGACATCAGGCCACATATATGTATATATATGATATAGTACAATTATTATAAAAATGATAAAAAGAAATTTTGAATCATAAAACTCATTTCATAAATGACAATATAAGAGGCAGATATAACACATTTGGATATAGAGCCCCTTGGAGACCAATCTATAGATGATAAATTTACAATGGAGCACAACAAAAAAAATGCTAATTAAGACCTAAGAACCATATCTAGGCTAAAAATTAAACCATCAAACTTTTTTTTAACAAAATTTCATGGTGTGATTGACCATCTTTAGTTGGGTGGGTTTGTCTTTCTTCTCCCATTAGATTTGGGTTGGGAGGCATAACTTCATCATATAGACTCTAATTGAGGTTTCATCATTCAAAGTCTGGGTAGAATAATGTTGAGAGGTGGGTACTATGTTCACAAAAAATTGATCCCAAAACAAGTCATTTAATACTCGAGGCGGGGCTTTGGAAGTTTCAAGATCCCAAAAAACTAAACCTACCTCTAAAATGGGCCCTACAAGCCTTTAGCTCCAATTTTTCCACCCATTAAGTAACAAATAAATGAGAAGTTAAAGAGTGATCCATTTTAGTTCATGTACTCTATTCTCAAAGATTATATACTATTGAAGTTTTTAGCAAACTGTCTACCAATGACACTAGAAAGTGATGCACTATATAATTACAACAATAAATTGTTGAACTCTATAGATAATTTCAATTTTTGATCTAATATTGTAGAAATTTTAGAGGTACCAAGCGATATATATGCAAGCCAAAAGGACTAATCTATTGAGAAGTATAATGTTAGAGAGTTCTAAACACTCTATCTATGAAACGACGATGATGCAAATAAACATTTATGCATGTAATAGATCAACATAAATAATCTCATTCAATTAGTAGAAAAAATAACAAGGGTAGTGATATTAACTATTGCATGTCCATTCTATGGATAAACCTAAACATTGTTCATGATTATGATTATGAGTAATTAAAAAGAAGAAATAGGGAAAAACTATATTTCTTAGAATACAATCACAATATGTTGTATAATAAATAAGGGGATTCATTAGTTATCCCCTTTGGATGGGCCCCAACTCAACGGGGGACTAATGAATCAAGCTTGGGTGATATATTAATTTACACTATTACATTAATGTTTCATTAATAAAAAATATTAAAAGTGCATAATTGTTATATGGTTCAAATTCCTTTATCACAGTCTAGTAAGAAGAGAGAAGTTGGAGAAGTTTATTTGACTTATATGACCCAAATATGTATAGAGAAGACCTTGGATTCTCTATATTAAAACCAGCAAGGATCCCAAGACTTCACCAATTACTCCTTAAGAAGTTGGATCTATGGGATGGTACTTGAATTAACTGTGATTGGTGTATGGTGGAAGTCTTTATATGCTCTACGACTATCTGGACTGAAGCAGAGGAGGTTCCTTAGTTTTCTCTATTTGTTAAATGATTGTTTTGAAGAATGGTGTTGGCAAGGTTATCAAAAGTTTGACATCGATAATTTTGTGCCTCTTGGACTATTTCCCTTTTTGTTTGCGCTTTCGGTTGGGGATGGTGATGGCTATAATATTCTGTGTTCATTGTTTGTTGTGGTTAATGTTGTTGTTGTTTGTAGTGGTTACTGTTGTTGTTACCTTTTTGTACTCAGGGGTGTGGTAGTTTGATTTTCTCAGGCCAAATTTTGTTATATGGCTTTGGTCGTCCTTATGATGACGTTCCTTATGTAATCATGTTTCGTGTAATGCAATATAATATTTTTGTTCAAAAGAAGAAGAAGTAAAAATTTATTTGAGTTATATAACCCAAATAAGTATAGGAAAGGTCTTGGATTCCCTATATTGAAACCAAGAAGGATCCCAAGACTTCACCAATTACTCCTTAAGATAAGAAAACTATGTTCTCAATCATGACTAAGGCATGGAACTCCAAACTCCAATTTAATTATTTTGACTTTTGTGAAAACCACAAAAATAAGTAATATAATCCCCAAACAAAACAAGTGATGTAATCCCTAAACATTTTTGGTGTTGCTAAGGTTAAAAGCCTTTACAACTTAATATTAATATGTTCATGTTGAGAGTGCAGCCATTCCTTTCGTTTTTTAGTAGGGAGACAATCTTTTTATTATTACAATGATAATTATATATCAATCATATTTCAATACTTACCAGCAATTTCATAACTTAAGAGAGTGAACTAACCATATAAATCGAGAATTCTGAGATTTAATCACATTTTCTCATCAAAGCCAATCATATTAATTAAGAAATAAATGATAAAATAAAATTGAAATGACCATTCAATAATAAATTAAAAATGTTTTGAATAAAAAACAATTAATAATTTTAACACTCATCGAATTCAACATCATCCTTATTTAAAAATGTTTTGAATAAAAAACAATTATCGATTTTAACACTGATCGAATTCAACATCATCCTTATTGTTATCATTCTTGTGCAAACTCAAATCTTGATTTTACCATAGTTCCATGCCACGTTGGATTTGTTATAGAGAAATCGATGCATCAATATTGATCTAGTGGCACTAATATGGCAAGTATTTGCTCGTGTTTGCACTAATCCAATTGTTACACCATGCAAAATAAGTTTTTATTTATTATTTCCCATTTCCAACCTAGTTTAATGTACATACTCGACTAAAACTTTCATTTTCTGGAAACAATATATATATATATATATATTTTTTAATTTTTTTAATTTTTTTTTTTTTTTTGAATTAGTCTACTCCTATTATTGATACAAAAATTATAGAGAGGTCTCAGCCTCCGAATATCTTGCCCAGTGAAGCAACAATCTGTCAATTAAAAAGCTGATGACTAACCAAAAATTTTCAAAAATGAGACCTATTACCTTGTTCAGAGTCATATAAACAGTAAAATGCCGCCCACGTAGGGGAAATTGGCTATTTGACATAGCAACAAGGATGTGGGTAGGCAAATCGATAGAACCAAGGCACAAAAAAACACGCCCATACAAACGATTATGAGTCAAAAACCTGAAGGTGGAGACGCGTTCAGGAGTCCTGAGAGTCGGTTGGCGTTTCTTCGATGATGCGGCAACCATAGTCATGGGGGTCTTCATACTTCTCCTGGAGTTCATCGTTGCCTACAGAACCCCCACACTTCGAATTGCTCGGGCCAGGGATTTCACTGCTTTTGCCAGGAATCTCGCTGTTGCAGAGCTCCTCACGCTTCGGGCTGTAGAAAGGAGGAGTGGAATGTAAATCTTTGTTGCTCTTCTCCTTAGGCGCGCCCAAAGCCTGGTCGTTCTCATGCCCGGAGTCATCATGAATATCAAAGGTGATATTGGCAATCATGGTGGAGTGACAATGAGCGCAGGGAATGCAGAGCTGAGCACTATGGGATTGAACAGGAAGTGGAGAAGGAGAAACTGGGGAATGGGGGGAGCCCCGAGAAAAAATGAATTGCTCAGACCTCTGGCCTCAGCCACTTCTAGAAGCAGGAAAGTGACCAGTAAGGAACTCCGTAGAATGAGAGGTCGAGCCCGAGTTGGAGGAGGAGGGCTGTCGGGCAATCCGCCCTTGACTAGCGCCTCTTCTGGGCCTCAAACTATGACAGATTCTTGGCAAGATGCCACTGGCGGTCAAGGCAAAGTTTGAGTCAGCTGAGCAGAGGCGGAAAGCACTGGCCTCAGCAGAATGCAGGGGAGAATCAACAGGAGGAGCCGAATCACAGTCAATATGCGAATTGCAGAGAGGGCTGTGAGTGAAGTGAATACCGGGCTCCAGCTCAATGCAGCACACCAAAGCACATCTCTTTCCAGTGCCAGACCGAGAACAAGGTTTTGCTGCCACCTTGGAGCACCTTGCACGCAGAGGAGTTGCAGAAATGAGTCGAGAATGAGGCGCCATGTTAGAAATGCTGGAAGGCTGGCTTGGGATGATGAGTTGCGTTAAGGCAGTAATGAATTCGCTTGCAGGATTATTAATGCGAGGAAGCGCACAGTGCTGGGTGGCGGTGGCACAAGTCCACACGCCATCCCACCATGTCTGTCCACGCGCCGATGAACAGAGCCTCTTAAACACCCGCATCCGGGGTCTGGAAACAAAATATTATATAACTTGTTTGTTTTTTTTTTTTGTGGTAAGCCAACAGTAATATATTAATCAAAGAAACTGAGGTTACATAGGTGCACAAAATGGCCTGATACTATCAGAGAACCATAGAGGAATCCAGGGCTTCTCATCTGCATGCTACTAGACAGTATAGCTTGAAACCTAGCTTTTGCAGAAGGCATGAGCCACATAAAACAACCCCCAGGCCAACCACGCAGGGTTGCCTGTAGTGGACATAGATCTGACAAAAGGAGCCTACTAATGGCAGAATAGAGGCCTTGTACATACTGATTAAAACTATTAATAGACAGGAATTAAACCAAAGAGAGAAACAGACATCATGGGATAGGATTTGAAGCACCAGATTGACCCGCAACACTTGGACTAGCCTCCTCGGCACCCTTCGGCTGGATCCGCGGCTTGAAGTGCCGAATTATGGTGGTGTGTGAGCCATCAGCTGGAATTTCAATAGAAACATTGAGGACATGGCGAAGATACAGATTGAAGCGGCGAACGAAGCTGTCCAGGGCTTTGGCCTGCATGCGAAGCTCTTCTGTTAAAGAATTGAGAGAGATTTCGAGCTTGTCCAATCGCGTTGTGTTCCTTGCAGAGGCCATGGATGTTGCAGCAAAGGTCTCCTTGACAGCTGCTCCCTGCGTTTCGATGGCTTTTGCAAGCATTGTCTTCATCTTCCAGGCAACTGTCTGGGTCTGCAGAAATTGGGTAGTCCATGTGGAAGGAGTGCCTGGGTCGACCAACCAGTCGACCTCTTCGCTGATTGCACTGTCATCCACCTTGGCTCGAGACCTGTCCACCTCCTCCTGCAGCAGGTCAATATTTTGTTTTCCTCTCTTGGGGACAAAGGTCTCATAGCAGTCCTTGGCTCACTTGAGGGCTTGCGAAGCCTTAACACTGCGGAGGTTATGATATGCCATTGAGTGCAGACAGAAGAGAACAATGAGCTTGCCGAAAATCAGATGAACGAGCTTCAACTCAGAGCATAGACAACTCAAAACTTGGATATAACTTGTTTGTTGTCATGAAACGTATTGCTTATTTCTCTCATGTAATTTTGAAGTCCAAGTCCACATGCATCCACATTAGCTAAACTCCTTAACAAAATCTATTCAACGCTTCTTTATAATTTGCTTCTATTGAAGACAACACAATAAATAGTTATATGCTTGTTAAAGTTTCAATTCACCTTTATTGCTCCAACGTGAAATACTTTACTACTTTTCCTCCATCAAAATTTGCATATACAATGATGTTATTTAATTATTTTTATCCCAAACAATTGTGCTTTTAATGTACCATAAAAATTAATTATGACTTGTTTTTGGATATATCATGTATTTCAATATTTTAGCAACAACATGGTTAATGTATTCCTAATTTAGAGTTAAGTATATTATGTTTTTAATAAAGAGTTGATAAAATTATATAAACAAGCAATATTTTGATTGAATGTAAAACATAATAATGAAAATGATACATACACACAATATATAAATATTTATACCAAAAATATTTAATGAAGAAGACTAGGCTAATTATGAGTTGCACTTCTATCTATGTTATCATATTAATTTTACCATTTACAATATAATATATAATCCGAAAATGTTAATTTGGGGTAGATTACAATCTTAACTCCTTAACGAGAGTTAGTTTATAATGGGCTAAAATCATTGATTGAAATAATACATAATAAATCTAAAAAAAATTCCTTGAAAATTTATTGACCTCCTATGTTGCCCTAGAAACCCTTGAATCCTTGCCAAGATGTAATTGAGTCTCTTTGCAAAGAATCCAAGAAATATTCATTATCCAAGTAATTCTTTGTATTATCACACCAACAAGCTTCCTCACTTCATTCTTTGTCAACATTGTGCTATGATCTATTAGGGTGTCAATAAGGGAAACCCTTGAACTTTTGCCATGATGTGAATAACTCTACTCGTAAAGAATACACACAATATTCATTATCCAAGTAATTCTTTGTACATTATCATCCCAAGGGCTTCCTCACTTCATTTTTTGTTAGCATTGTGCTAAGATCCATTAGAGTGTTAACATCCTAAATTGATAGTCGTTATAATTTGAAAGTTACAAATATGAGTTTTAGTTTCTGAAGTAAAGACTATATGCAATCCAATCCTATTTGGAAGTGAAGAATAATCCAATCTGTCAACTTTTTGCACATATGTTGGATGCTTACTCCCCAAGTTGCACTCCTAAAATCATTTTGTATCGAATAAGCAATATAGGGTTTTTTGTTCCTTGATTTAATTTATAGTATATAGTTAAATTTACAAGTTTTCAATATGGCTAGCAATAAAATGTGTTTCCTTTGGAATCGATATAGTGTACTATGGATAGTATCACTGCAAATGTGTGAGTAGAGTTATTATTTTCCACTTCAAACTACATTGCAACTTATCTGCTATTATATGGCTTTATGTTAGTTCTAAGTTTGATGTTTCTAAAGAGCATTTTTCTTACAAAAATTATTTGTCTTGTGCTTTGAATGCCACTGACTGATATGCAATCCTCTCCCATAATAATTTCACACTCCCAAAATTTAGCTAAAAGTTGAAATCATGTATGTGACACATCTTATATATATATATATATATATATATATATATATATATATATATATTTTCCAAAGAAAAAATCGAACCATCTATTAAGTCATAGAAAGTTACATAGTATATGCGCATTGCATTCCAAAAAAATGCATTTACCTCCTTTTCCGGAAGAGAGATGGAATTACTGCTGATGAGTGTGAGGAAACCCTTCTGCTCTTAGCCATGTTCACACATGAGTCGTTTCTCATCGCCTTTTACACCCCTCGAGCTTCCTTTCTAGGAAATATACGCCCGAAACAGAGGTGCATAAAGACAAAGTCATTTAGATTCTCCCTGTCAATCAAAAAACTGGGTAGTAGGCACCGGTCTAGTTCATACATATTGTCCAAAATTTGTTAGAAAACAAACAATTTTTCTCCTGTCTCCTGGACCTCCTCATTGAGGAAAACAGTCCGAAACAGAGACAAAATTTAAAGTATAATTTAAAAATGGAAAAAACAACAAATTCTCTGTTGGAAATAAAATGAAAAAAGCTACAGTAGTGATTGGATCATCAGATAAAAAGAGGCTGTTCGATATTTCGAACCAGCCCATCCTCGACTTCAACAGCTATCCAGTGCCCCATATCATGTCGAATGCTCTCCTTAGAAAGAAGGTCTGCTTCATGGTTCCGCTCCCTGTAAATGTGGCAAACATATATCTCATTAAAAAAGATTTTGAGTTGGGATACCTCATTAAGTAATGGAAGCAAGATATAATTTATGCATATTTGAGTCCCATTGAACCACTTGACGATGTTTAAAGAATATCAAAAGATCAGAACTTCTCTAATTCTCAAAAAGGAAAGCCAGCATATATATATATATATATATATATATATTCATGGTTATTTTACAAGGATGGAAAAAGAGGCTCAACACTTGTAGATGGGTAAAAAAATGTAGCTTGTATAAATTATCCTGATAGAATTATGTGATGAGTGAATCCTATGAAGGTTGATTCATGGACAAAGATTTTTCATACATATATTTCATCCACTAGGAAGTCTCGATTTTTATTTTGTGTGGTCCACATGCATTGCTTTGAGAAGGGAAGGGATCCTTAATGTGGCATCATACCCTAAAATTCAACTTTACATAAGATGGACTATATGTCTTTGGTAACAAGTTCCGATTTAAAAGCCACAATATTACTTCTTTTAACTTTAGGGCATAGTAATATGTTTTACAAATTGTTGATTCAACATAAAATTGTGGAGAATAGAGCTTGCATTCATGTGATATCTGACTCTTATCTATCGAGCTAGTAATTTATTATACTCTTTGAATCCCCCTAACATGGAGTCTTAGTTGTTATTTTATGTGGTCCACGTACATTGCTTTACGCAGGAAAGAGATCCTTATTGTGGCATCAGAATCTAATATTCCACTTTACATAAGATGGACCATATGCCTTTGGTAACAAGTTCTGATTTAAAAGACACAATGCCACTTATTTTAATTTTAGGGCATAGTAATATATTTTACAAGTTGTTGATTCAACGTAAAATTGTGGAGAATAGAGATTGCATTCATGTGATATTTGACTCTTATCTATCAAGATAGTAATTTATTGTACTCTTTGAATCCACCTAATGATCTGAATCACCCTAACATGGATTCTCATTATTAGTATGCATAATCTCAGGTGTTGAAGCATATATATATATATATATATATATATATATATATATATATATATATATATATATATATATATATATATTACCCCATTCTTGTAACTGCACGGTGAGAGTCGAGTAATATAGTAACCACCTCTATTAGGTAAGGGGGTGTGTTACTTATGCACTATGCTCTCTGCTTTACAATTCTAGTCATAACTTCCACCCTAATCTTCTCAACACTCTACACTTCTTTTTGCTTTGTACTTTTATTGTTCTTCCAATGCCTTTTATTCATTGTAGGGTGATTTACTGTAGGGATCTAACACTACTCTCACTTATTCAACACTCTGTTTTGGTTTCTGTTTATTCCTTTACTTGGTCTGCTACAATTCTCTTAGTTTAACTGGTTTGTGATTCTCTCATGACTACTCATCCTCTTCACAAATGAATCATTTCAACAACATTTTCAATTGACAAGTTCTATTTATAGATCATGGCCTCTTCTACCATGGGTATTGAACCATGGTATTGACCGATGGTATCGTGGGTTGACTAGGTCACTCATTACAATGTGTCTACTCGCTCTCAATAATTCCTTGACTTACCTCTATCTCACCCATGACTTTTCCATTTCCAAAACACAATTAATGTTTGCAATGGTACCAACCTTTGTTACCTGATAAATTTAGCTCCCTTCCATCATAAATTTTATCATTTATGCACTTCACACATGCCACATATGTTCGTGTTTATGACCGTGAGTCTAATATATCAAGACTTTCAAATACAAGAACCTCTTCTTCTTTGCATCTCCTGGTGCAGTGATAATTAGCCCTGAGAGGCTATGATCCAGGTGGATATTGGTGGCCACCCGCCTATTCCATTTGTACCCCCACCATTATTTCTTTCAGTTTCCTTAATTGTAGTGCAACTTACTTTTTTGGTTTTTTTTGGGTCTTAAACTTCTGAAGCCGTTTTGAGGGTCTAAAAGACGTTTTTTGGGAAAACAGAGAGACTAGGAAATTGCAAGATTTATTTCCCCATCTTTTTCGGCCTCCTATTAGAGATATTAGAAACAAGGTATTACAATAGTCAAATAAATATCATATGCCAAAGTTACAGCCTCAAGAAGTTGACATTCCTACTAACCCCAACGGGGCCCACAATATTTTGGCGCTTCATATCCTAGGGTTATATTTTTCGATGTTTAGGGTTCCCAATTGTTTCTTAATGATAAAAAGGCCTCTGAGCCTCATTGTAGCACATTTTAGAAGACATGTAGTCACCACATCTCTTCTCAAAGATCAACTACCATCGCTCGAACTAGTTTATTTCCATTATGTATGTAACAATTTTTAGTACTTTGTTATTAATGAATTAAAGTTTTGTTTTCATTGTAACTCTTTATTTATGTTTATATCTGTGTTTCATTTCATTCCTGCATAAATCTAGATAAGTTATTCCTTAACCCCTTGTGACTTAGGTTCACGACTGTCTCCTTCACATTCCAGATATCGGAGATCCTTCGAAGCCCTTAGCCCCAAATACTAGATGGTTAAACACTAGTGACCATTGATAGTAATGATCCTTTGAAGCCCTTAGCTCCGAGTGCTAGATAAAACAAAATTCATGACTATGGGATGTGACCAAATCCAAATATTCATACTAGATAATGCATTAAGTCTCTTGCTCTGAATGTTGGTACCCATGACCATAGGATGTGACCTTGGTATTGTCTCCATATTGGTCTATTATACTTAATGCACAAACATCTTGGTAATGGTAGACAAAACTTCTATTGATAGACATGTTCACTGCACCTGATGGTAACTTTCCTGCCCAGTGGACTCCTGCATACCATATTTCTATAATCCCTAATTATTTCGACCTCCTAGTATTCAGTAGCTGGGTATGAGCCCACAAGGGTTGAGCCCCTAGTTTTCTGCAACTAAGGCTTGGAACCCAAGTTTTTCACCTTTTATTCCAAAATGAAATACATTAGAAAACTTCACCATACACGGTCCTGGTGCAATTCCTAAGACCTCTGTGTCTACCACATCAATCCACCATGGACTAATCAGGATCTTCCATATGGCCCTACTTCCATTTCATCGGCCACATCATTTCTTCCATGTCATATCAGATACCAACGTTGCCATTTATAAACTAGTAAGCTCCTACAATGTTCTTGTGAAAGTCTTACTTTAATATCAATCTAGGGTCATATTACTTACAAAACATTACGTAAAATATATGCATTTCCGGTTTTATGTATTCCCTAGCTTGAGATAGTGATAAAACTAATTACAGTTATTTACAAATAATTACAGGATAAAAACTATGTAAATCATTGTATCTGAAATTCTAAATTAGTTCCTATTTAAATACAAAAGTGAAGAAAAACCAAAATTAACTACAACAATGCTAACTAAAACAAAACAAAAAACTAATTATCAACAAAATTAACTAACAACAAATAAAATTTACTATCAACATAATTAATTAACAACAAAGAAAATAAACTATCAACAAATTAATTGATCTATTGTGATGTAAAGCAGATTAATAGAAAAGTTTGGAGGAAGGACCATGGTTCCGGGATAGAGTTGGGTTATTCTCTACTCCTCGGTCCCCAAAATTTGATTTATCCACCACAAAAGTCACAAAAACACTTGTCTGGGTTCATTTTCCAAACCTCCCTCTTCCCTTTCAACATCACCTAGTTCTTAAAGACATTGGGAATGCACTGGGAGCATTCTTAAAAATAGACAACGAGAGAATAATACAGGGGATTTTCACCTATGCTCACATATGTGTATATACTGACCTCAACAAGGGGCTACTAGATTGCTTCCAGCTGAAAAATGAACATTTCCAGTGGACACAAACTCTTGATTACGAAAACATGACCTTTAGATGTCGTGTTTCTAATCAAACATGACACTTTAAAGATACCTGCTCCCTCGTAAAAAACCAACAACAAACAAGAGGAAAGGGTCATGGGATAAGACAAATATCTGGTAGTCTTTTGATCCCCCTTGTTTTAGATACTAAAGAAGGATGGACCTAAAGGACCCCGCCCCCCACCCCCCACCCCCACAAACAAAGATAATGAGGAAATGACTGAAACTTCCACATGAGATGAGCTCCTTCTACAAAACATGGACCCCAATTAGAATATAGAGATGGAAATCACTCCAAATTCTGCAATCACTAAAGCAACAACAACAAAGAACGAATCGATGCCATGGACCAAAATATCTCATGAAGCAAAGAGATTTGAATCTAAAATGGAGCTCCCCCCTACAACGAACTTGAGGTGTATGACATTATCAGTCATCCAACCTACCCCAGGGGTATGGAAGGAAGTAAAAAAGTCGAAAGGGAAGAAAGGAAAAGTGGATGATTTCTACAACTATACAGGTCATTAGGCCCTTCATCTAGTTTTTTTTCTTTTTAGCTCAGTCTTGAGGGCTTGATGCCATTTTTGTGCCGGATCCAAGTGATCCTCTATCTATGGATACATGCTAATCATGTATCTACATAATGTCATTTTATTTCATCTAATAGTAAAGTTACATTTTTTTCCAAGGGAAAAAATTGATTTATTGCGCTGAAAGAAAATAAATCTAAATACCGTTGCTATAAAAGTAAAATACAACTGTGTAAAAGTAAAAATGAAAATAAAAAAAGACAAAGTATGTTGTTGAAAACAAAATACTGTGAAACTAAAATATATAAAAAGAAATAATTTCTTGCACTAAAATATGTCCAAAATGTAAAATGAGTAAATATGTGTACTAAAAGAAATTAAATAACAATAAAATGTAGAAATATATACCAGTAAGAAAATAACCACCATAGTTGTAGAGAGGCCCTTGCTCTACATTCTACTAGTGGATTGTACATTTTATACACTCATAAGAATCGAAATAACTGATTTCAATTTAGTAGAAGATAATAACAACAAAGTCTAAAACATTGAACCTTATGAGTTTGGTTCTCATAGTTTATATACAAAAAATGACACAATTGCTTGCTATTTTCCAAAAATTCTTACCAAGAAAAAAGGAGGCAAAATTTATCAGTTACAAAAATTAGATGTCTCAAAACTTATCCAAAAACAAAAACTGACTTAACTAATTTCATGAATCGCCTTTCTTCAACCTAATTTCAAGCCTCATGGGTTGAATGGCCTGAAGCGGGTTGAGACAAAATCAAAAGTCTAAGTTGCCAATAAAAAGTAGCAACAATAATAAAAAGTAAATATTTACAACAAGAAAAATGCATCATGTTGAAAGAAATTTCAATAAAAATGGTCTCTTTTCTTGAAAATGCTAGTGGCTGCAAAGAATCTCCGTAGTATGGCTATACAAATGGTACAAACTTAAATGCTATAGAGAAAATCCTCAGTGTGGGTATTGTCTAAGAGATCTTCTCAACATCATGATTATTAATGAAAAAATCTATAGTCATTCTTTCAACAATTGAAATAATAAAAGGGTGTCATGCTTGATACCTGCAAACTCATAACCAGCCAAAATTCACTAGATCATGCAAAATTATTAAATTCTTATTAAAAAACATGTTCATTACCAATAGATCCAATCATTATAATTATGAGGAATAAGTGGGATAGAAATGGATGAAAATTGACTAAACAAGTGATTTTTATAAGGAAAATGGTGATAAAAGGGATGGTTAGGCGTGAAAAATCTATCCCTCATCATTACCTCTCAACTTAATCCTTTGTACGTCCCTTTTGAAACTAATCATAATCAAAATTGGAAGAGATGACTTGAGTATGTTGTTGTTGGCAAAAAATGAGGTCTCTAGGCAAGACCCAGGTTCAGGTTTAAGGGCCAACAAGGTTTCCGCAGTAGTCTAGCACAACCCCCTACATTTTCACGCTGCTCTAGAGAGTAGGGCATCTCACCCGAGGCATGCCGTGACCTTCGTAATATTAGAAGCTAGATCAGGTAGAAGACAAATGCAACCATAGAGAACAGTTATGGAGACTTAGGATCAACAAGCATATCTCAACTCTACGAAGAAACTATCATTCATCAACACATGTTCAGAATGCTGAGTTAAAATTTAATTTAAGCATACATTCATCGTAAGAAAATAATCATCAATCAACTCGCAATATTACACACAACAACAACCAGATTTCATTATCAACAATAGAATAGCATACATCTACTTTGCAGAGTCTATTATAGTTTAATTCAGTACAACAAATTTCTCACAGAGATCTCCTAAGGCTCTGCTTTTCCTATTGTTCTCTTGCTGCATTGACTAACTAACTCCTTCTCCACTAATTGACTTCCTATTTGTTTCTCCTCGAGTGTGGCTGTCAGTCCTTCCTTTTTTTCTTGCTCCGTTTCTTTTCGCTTCTTATTTATTACTGGAAGTTCTACTTATTGTTCTTGTCTCCCATATCTGCCATTTGCATTGTTCCCTGCTAATGCCGCGCCACCTATATTCCGGTTTTCCACAATTGTGACAGCTCCCTGTCTACCTTGATTGCGTTTCGTCACTTGTCCTCCAACTCTCCGCAACTCAAAACTGTGCTTTCCCAAAACAAAGGCCCCAATAGGCCCCAACCACACGCTATTGACTCATCCCAAGTCAATCTTTCCTTGCTGTTGCGACTTCCGGTGGTTTATCTTCTTCCGAGGCTGGCCTTGTTTTTTCTGTTTCTTTGCCCTGTCCAAACAAAGGCCCCAACTCTGGAACATTGATCAATGCTGAGGACTTGAGTTCTGCAAACTCAGTGATTGCCTGTTGCCACTCTTTAATTAACTTCTTTGTGTGGGTGGCGACTCTTTCAGCCTCTGTTTCATTTACCACAGGCGGCAACTTGCTAAATACCTCCTGTATCTTCGGCTTGGCTTCGGCCGCCATTTGATATTTCCTCTTCTTTTTGTTTTACTGGTTTCCTTAGCTCTCTGAGGGCCTGTTTTGTGGCCACTAAATGTTCTTCAATTTTATGGATTTTGGTCTCCAGCGCATTTTCTTGGTTATACAACTGGGTTATGTCGACCGGATCTGTGGCTTCTTTGATTTCCAGGGAAATTTGCTGAAGCTGTGCTGAAATTGGATAGGCTTCCATTGTTAATGAGTTGGAGAATTCATGTAAATGTTTCAATAGGCTATAAGCCTCTTTGACCGTCGTCCCATGGGTTTCCCTCATGCTGTTTACCTGCCTCTGTCTCTCTGTGACCTTCTCAACATATACCGTGGCAAGGTCTGGTAATGCTGGTCTGGCTGTTAGCACCTCCTTGAGCTCCTGGTTTTCTCTGCTAAGATTTGTGCATGCAATTTTCACTCGGATGGATCTTTCTACCATTGAGTAGACCGATATGTCTTTGGTGTTTTGCTATCCTGGGCAACGATAGTCGGCCATAGGTCCTTGAAGATTTCTGTCACCTTTTCTAGTTGCTCTTGTAGATTATCCTTTTCACTTTTAAGCTAATTGCGCTCCTTAGTAAGCGCGATGATCTGTTGTTGTTGCTACTCAAACCTCTGTTGGAGGTCGTTGTGTAGTTCTTCTGCTTGCTGTGCTGTTAGCTGGATAAACTTATATAGTTGGCTAGCCCCCCAAATCTGCATTTTCTCAACACCTGACATCTCTTGGGTTGGCCGTATTTCTCTGAGTGGTTGCCCACTGGCGATTGATCTCTCTGAGTTTTCTTGTGGGGATGCAGGTTCTGTTGCGGTAGCTGAGGTTCATGGAAGTTCATACTAGTGGACGGTATAATCTGCTACAATATTAGGTTGGCTTGCTGGAAAGGGTTCAACTCTGGTGAAGAGGGTGTTGTATCAGAAGTGAAAGACCCTCCTTGAACTAATAGTTCTTGGAAGGTGCCCTATCCCACCAAGGGTTGGTCAACCTCGGGCACTCCTGCCGTACCCGAGTTAACTTCTGCCTTGGTATCACCATTCGTTTTGTGCCCTGGTTTGATTGGATCTGAGATAGTCTCTAAGGTGGATGGAGTGTGGATGGAGTGGTCCTTGGAAGTGAATGAAGTGCGTGGTGACGAGTTGTGCATATGAGGTGGAGATGATGTCTGAATGTTTAGAACTGAGGACATATCAAACATAGTTAGCGCAAAATTTGCTTGGGTGGTAACCTCTGGCTCTTCTTGAATTAGTACACCTGTATCCATAGGGTGGGTTTGATCTTCCCCTGTGAGATCAACTACTTGATTGGGCACCAGAGTTCATGCTTTCTTTGGTTTGGGTGTAGCTACCAGAGGCTTGGGTGCCTTGGTCTTGTGGATTGGAGTGACTGTGGTTACTGGAGGGGAGTTGAACATGGTGGATGGTAGGGCAGTAATGACTGGGGTGGTTGTGGATGGGGATGCAAAATTCAAAGATTGGAACTAAGAAAAAGTAGGAAATACAGTAGATGCACTTGTGAGAGTTTCTATTACCAGATTAAAGTCCTTCACCCTTGTTTCGAGATGGTCCAGTAGGGGTCGTAGCTGCAGTTGGGAAATCCTCCTCATTGATTCTTCTGGTGACTCCCCTTGGAGTGCTTTTGGTAGCATCGCCTCGAATGAGTAATGGGGGATTCCGTTTCTGACTTCCATCGCAGCTGCTGGCCACAAACAATATTCAGTGTGGAAGGCTTCTTCTTCTACTTGAAACTTTAGTGGCCGCATTCGGAAAGTGGTTTCATCCACACAACTAGGTCGGATATAGGTCTATTTGTGGGTTACCCCAAACCATATCTGCGAAGAGCATATGTCAAATATGTTCCTCGGAACCCTTTGCTAGCTCCCCACCACATCGACCATTTGCCTGTACCAGAATGAGAAAGCCTCCTCCTTGGTACTGGGATCTCCCGATACTCTACAAGGCATAAATCTTAATGCCATTGGTTGGTCGTGAGGGATTTCTATGAGCTGCCTAATCCTTGGGGGAGTCCATTTACACATTGCAAAGGCCATGATGAGATAGCCATAGATGAATCCCGTGGATCACCTGTAATTATCCTCACAGGCCTCAAACAGTTCGTTCAACAGGAATGTGCACCAGTTTAGCTGTGCTCCCTGGATGCAGTGTTCCACGATTGAGATGGTGTCGAGGGTGCATTATCCTTTAGTGTAATGCCTCATTATTTTTCCAGCTATCATATAACATGAAAATTTCATTGCTGGATTATTGATGAGGTCGATATTCGCTACCTTCCCTCCTCTTCTGGTCTCATACTTCTTGTAATAATCACAATGCCCTGACTTTTTGGCTCTTTTGGACACATTCTGGAATGCCGTTGAGACATCGTTACCCTCTTCTGATAATCTTGTAATCTATTGTTGTCCTCTGCATGGATGAGGATCTCTCTCCCAAGCCATAATGATCCGTTCTGAACTCTGCTCATCAGGAACTTTGTACACTGCATTACCGCTCTCGTCGTTCCAAATACCGGGAGGTTCCTGAGGTTCAATATAGTCGACCTTTGAATACCTCTGAATTCTAGATTCATCCTTACTGCTTCAACTCCTCCCTCCGTTGCATAATTCTCCATATACACTTATCTCTTCATGGCCGAGAATTGATAGGAGTCCGTGAAATCTATATCTATTAACGAAGCATTGTCATACTTGCTAATCAACGATTCTATCCTCTGAATTCTTGCATCAAGCTCGGGCTCGACGACTGATGTTGCTATCTTTGTCATCTTCGTTCTTCTGTTGTATACCTGAATTGTTGTTGCTGGTCTATTGCTGTGAATTATTGCTGCTAGTCTTCTTCTTTGAACTTCCTCTGCTGGAATATTGCTTGTTGTTGTAACTATTTTTGTTTCTTCTAACTCGAAATTTTCTGGCATTCTGGTGCTTTTCTTCTTTCATGCGGGTTAAGTAATGCTACTGGCACGAATGAGGTTGATATGACCCCATAACGAATTAATTTTTTGCTGTCTTTCCCATGGCTATAATCATGCGGTTAGTTACTACAGTGAGGTGTATTCTGACATTGCTGACTGTGGCTTCAAGATTTGGGTAGACGTGATGGGTAATAATTATGGCTTAATATGGAAAATTTATTACGGTATGGGGTTTACTAATTATGATAGTTATTTTTCAAATTCGGGTGATCCCAAGGACTGACAATGGTGTGATGGTTCATTATGAATGAATGATATTTGACACGCTTGGCTATCTGACATGGTAGATTCTACCCCCCCGACCACAATTGGTTGCGATGAGGTATCCGCATCGCAACAGGTGAAATTTCTCTCCTGCGCCATTGTGCGGTATTTTTATTGGGATTCCTATTCTAATAGTTGAAAAAGCTTAAAGTATAGTAATTTTATGTCTCATCTCGGGTGCGAGAGAGTTATTTAATCTATGTATTTCTATTCTACCCTACTGACTGCTCTCGATTGCGAGAGTTATTTGAAAAAAATAATAATAATTGGTGGAACTTGTGATATGGTTTCAGGAGTGCGCCATTCACCCATCCTTGTAGTATTTGTCCATCTAGTTACGCCAATCAAACCGCGCCTGAGTCTTTAATTTCTATGACATGATATGGTCCCATCTAGTGCATTATGAGTTTCCCCGGGAACTTCTGGAATTTGCTGTCGTATAGCAAGACTTTTCCTTTGATTGTGAATGTTTTGTGCTTGATGTGATGGTCATGCCATGATTTCTATCTTTATTTTTGTATTGTCTGATGGAAATCCTCCAAAAATATATCTTCTTCAAGCTCCCATAGTTCATGGAGGCGTTCGGTGATTAAGTCTTCGTCTGTCATATGCACTGTTGAAGAAATTAAGAGACTTGGTATGATAAATTCGGCTGGTACAACTGCCTCTCTTCCGTATACTAGCTGGAATGGAGTTTGATTGTGCAATATTTTTATGGTTGTCCTGTATTCCCACAATGTGGCTGGTATCCTTTCATCCCAGTCATCTCAGTTGGCGTTTCATATCTTGGTTAGTCCCTTTTCTAAGATCTTATTGAATGCCTCAATGGTTCCATTCACTTGAGGGTGGTACAGGCTGCTTTTGTGATGTTGTACCATAAAGTTAGCAGAGATTTAATTGTTGTATTAATGAATTGTGTTCCTTGAACACTTGTTAGGCTCCTGGGACAGCCAAATCTGCTAATGATATTCTCAAAAATAAACCTAGTTGTTGTGTCCGCTGTGCAATCTCTAACTGGCTCCACCTCTGCCCATATTGTGAGATAATCAGTTGAGGTTATTATATACCTTGCCTGTGAATGTCGTGTCGTTGGTGCAATTGGCCCTACGAATTCAACGACCCATTTTTCAAACGCCTGCATTTCTCTTACAGGTTGCAGTGGTAACTCATCACGATGCGACATGCATCCTCTTCTTTGGCAAACATCACATTTTTTTAGATATGCCTTACTATCTTTGTGAATTGTGGACCACTATAACCCTGCATGTAGTCTTTTCCTTGCGGTGGGTTTTGTGCCGACGTGGCCTCCCACAACTCCGCTGTGACACTCCCACAGGATATCTTCTCTTTCATGGTCCATGACACATCTTCGCAAGACGTGATCCAATCCCATTTTATATAACTGTCATGCTATTAGTTGATATTCAGCCGCTTTCACTACCATATGTCTTTTTTGGGTTGCTGTGTATTCTATTGGGCATTGCCCTGTGGCCAGATACACTGCTATCTGCTCTAGATAATCTAGGATGGCTTCTACTTTGAAGAGATCAACATTCAGCAATTGGTCATCAAGGGATCCCCCATTTTCCCCGTTCTCCAACCTTGATAAGTGGTCAGGACCCACGTTTAACCTCCCTGGTTCTACTATTACTTCAAAAGTGAACTCCTGGAATAGTAGGAGCCATCTACAAATTATTCCTTCAATCAAAGTTGTGTTTACCAGGTATTTTAATATTGAGTGATCTCTGAAGAACTTGAATGTACCTCCCAATAGGTAATGGCGAAATTTCTGAAGAGAGTATACCATCGCAAGAGCTTCTCGTTTTGTTGTTGTATAATTTCTTTCAGCTGTGGACAACTTCCTGCTTGCAAAGTACACTGGATGATCAATGGAAGTTTCCCCTGGCTAAGCTAACACCTCTCCTAATGCAATAATGGAGGCATCAATATGGACATGGAACTGTTTGTCCCAGTTAGGATGAACCAATATGGGTGCACTTGCTAGTTTTTCTTTCAATGTGTTTAGGGCGTTAGTGCATTCGTCGCTCCACATAAATTTCTCTAACTTCTGCAACAATTTTTCCAATGGTGCTGTAATCTTTTCATAGTTGCAGATGAACCTTCTGTAGTACCCTATATGCCCGAGTAGTTACCTCAACCGTTTTACAGTTTCTGGTGCTTCTATATTAGCAATGACAGTTACCTTCGCTGGGTCCACACACACATCCTACTTACAAACAACATGTCCCAGAAGTGTCCCAAAAGGTACTGCAAAGATGCATTTCTTAAGGTTGAGGGAGATTTGGAGTTGTCTGCATCTATCAAACATTATTCTTAGTAGAGTTGCATGGTTCTTCAGTAAACTGTAAACTGTCCAATCATCCATATATACATCTGGGAACTTATGGATATGGTCCCTAAACACTACTATCACTATCTGTGAAAATACCGCTGGTGCATTCTTTAGTCCAAAAGACATGACATGGTATGCAAATGATCCCCACTCGATTGTGAAAGTGGTATTCTTTTTGTCTTCTTCCGCTATTCTCACTTGATGATATCCTAAGAATCTATCTGTGAATTAATAGGCTTCGTTTCTTGCTACATTGTCGAGAATCTCATCGCTAAATGGAGTAGGAAACAGATCATGAATACATGCATTGTTGAGACTTCTGTAGTCTACACACACTCTAATCTCTGATTTCTCCTTTTTGCTTTGTATTACAATGGGACTGACCCATTCTGCTTCCTCAAATGGAAAAATCAAGCCTGCCTTCAGCATTTTATCTATCTCTGCTTTAACCTTTTCCTTTACTCTTGGATTTAGGTGGTAAGGCCTATGTTTTACCGGTCTTGCATCTGGTTTTAAGACTACACACATTTCTCCCATATCTCCTTTAATCCCTTTGAGCTCTGCTACTGAAGATGGGAATAAATCTTTGTATTCCTGTAACAGGTCAAAGATTCCTTTGTTGTTTCTATATTCCAATAATCTCCGATAGATGCAATTTTTAGTTTCTTTGTGCTTTTAATATTTAGCTTCTTTGTCTTCAAGGGTAACAGGTGTAGTCCTTCTGTTGTTGGTTCTTCCTGTACTTCCCACTCCCCTTCTTTCTCTTCAAAGTATAGATGTCGGGATTCTCTAAGTCATCATCGTCCATCTCGTGATCTATCCGTTTACATGCTACTGATTCTTTGATTTTCTGTTCTGATAATGGTAGTTCTTCATCTTCCTGAAGCTCTGGAAAGAATAATACTCTTCTGATGGCTTGGAGGGCATCTATAACTGGTTCTGTATCTCCCCTAAAAGAAAAACATTTTGTGAACCTTTCTGTAATTACTCCTCAGGTACCAGTTCCTCTCTTTTTCTCCTCTGTCAAATACTAGGTCTGTGGAATGGTGTTTGGTGAATGTATGAAGTTGTGTATCCACAAAGATTCTGGATATCCTGCTTTCTTCCAGTTATACTCACAATTCTTTAAAATCTCTATGGGGTCAAAATCCCCTTGGTACTTTGAATTGTGGTCCTGAAGCTTCATGGAATCTAGTTCTTAGTGTTATGGAAACATCTTCCCATCGTGGAAGAGAGTTGCGATGGTTGACCCACCACCTTGCTGACGTGGATTGTAGTGCTACATCCATAAGAGGGACTCTTTGTTCTATTGGTACATTTTCTTCCACTTTTGTAATAAATGTATTTACAACATGCATGTTTGAAAGAGTCGGATATCCTCTTACCTTGGTACCAATCCAATGGACTCCCCAAATGTTAGCGCATCTTCTAGTGTTGGTTTCATATCCTCCCTGTTGCCAATCATCCCATGCTATTTCTGATCCCAAATCATAACTCTGAAAACTTCTCCAACTTACGGTCCCTCCCACTGTCGGATTGATATAATATTCTCTCTTTCGTGCCGTCATCTGGTAGAGTTAATCTAGAAGCTGGGCGTCCTCTCTGTTGTCAACGAATTCTGTGTACCGGGGTCCTTGATATGGATCAAGTGGCTAAATTACCCTGACTCCCCTGTCTTCGAATAGCATTAATTCCTTTTTTAAATCAATCAATGCACAATTCTCGAAGGCCCAATCTATTCCCAGTAAAGAAGGATAGGGATCCTTTTCCCCCATGATGTCTATTACTTCAAAGTTTGTATATGTTTTTACTCCCGTGACATCAACTTAAACCTCCTCCAGCCTTCCTATACGGTACAATACATTACTGATTTTCCATTCGAAGTTGTATTGGTGAGCATGTCAACTTTGGTCTCCCCAGTGCTTCCCATGTCTTTCAAGGTAGAATGTTGACATCTGATCCAAGATCGAGCATTGTATCTTTAATTTGAAATCCCGCGACTTGGGTATTCACACAGAATTCCTTTCCAGTTCTTCTCTTGTTTCTTTTTACCCTTATTATGTACTTTTCCATTGAATTTCTTGAGTCTCCAGGTTCTGCATTTTCTTGCACCACGATTTCTAGATTATGCTTTAGTTGTTCTAGCATTGGTGCGTTGGTTACAATTTTCAGGAACAGTCAGAACCATTCCTCAATCAATTTACTTGTATGATTTTTATTCTCTTTTTAGAAGGTTGGATGTGGAAGTTCGATACTTATACTCCTCCCTATCTAGGAAAATGTTTCCACTGCCTCCTTAAAATGTTGCTTCTGTCTATTTGGGCTGAAAGCGTTCTTTGGAGATGCGGGCTTGATCAGCTTCACTGGGTCCATATCCCATGCATCCTCCCCTGTTTTCTTCCCTCCCCGTGTTACTATAGCTATGATTTGCATCCACAGAACTTCTACTATTCTCGGTTTTGCATTAACCATATTAGCTCCCCTTTGTCTGGCTCTTTCCTCCCACCTCTTAATTATCTCTTGGTAGTCTTCAGTTGCGTGTGCATTAAATTTGCATTGAGAGCACCATGGTCTCTTGGGTAGCAGACATTCCGTTGCTATGTGCCCTTCTTGATCATAGTTATAGCACCTTACTGGTCCTCTTCCTCCGGTTCTACCACCTCTCATTCCTCCTCCTTGGCCCCTTGGAGCTTCATTGACCCTATAAGACGGCCTGTCCAGTCGTTTTGCCAATGCATCGAGGGCTCTACATTTCTCTGTATTATGCATTGTATAAGTGCAAAATTTACAGTATATATTTTTTGGAACATTAGAATATTTCTGAAAAATTGGACATAGTCGTGGAGGATGATCAATACATTTACATATATCACAGTAGTCTATTGCTATCTAATTCTGCTGAGTGGGGAACCTTGGAAAGTGGGGTTGCGGTTGGTATAGTCCTTGGGTATTTATCTGCGTAACTCCCCCGACTGCTGGGGCCCCCTATGTTCTTGTTTTTGAAGTTCCTGCATTTTGTCCTTGCAACCTTAGACATTCTGTGGCAACGTGTCCTTCCATCAAGTAATGGGTGCACCACATGTTGGGCCTTGCAGGTCGTATCGGCTGAATGTATTTCAAATTCCCCGTTAAACTGCCTATATGATGTTGTAGCCCTAGTATGGAAGGATCTTGTACTTCTGCTCCTCCTCTAAACTCCTGCGGGTACCTCGCCATAGCTTCTATTTTCATGGCTTGCTCAAGGGCATCTTGAAGGGTATCAATCTTTTGTTGCATCAGTGGGGTCCTTGTCAACGGGAGGAGTGATTTGATTAACCAATCCCGTTGGTGATTTGGATCTATTGGGTAATTTAGCTTCCCAATCGCATCTTTAAATATTCTCATCGGGTCCCAGGCCGTTTCTCCCTCCCGTTGTTTGATTTCCCATAATTCAGACAATCCCTACTGATTTGTCTGAGGCAATTTAAATTCTTGGACAAATTCTTTCTTCACATAATTTATTGCTGGGTTTGGATGAGCTTTTGACCATTTAATGAACCATCGTAGAGTTCTTTCTCTTAGAGTGGTATGGAAATCAATCAACTTGACTTCATCTGGTGTCTGCCAAGCTATCCAAATTGCTTCGCAGAGATACCAGTGTTGCTCCACATCATCGTTACCTTTCCCAGAGAATTCTGGGTATCGGGTGAATGATCTCACCATCTTTCCTTATGTGGGTGGTAATAAAATAAAACCTCTACTTCCCGGATAAGAGATTGTACTACCAACACTATGGCTAGTAGATATCTGTACTGTAGACTTAACACTACTCAACTTGCTAAACTCCCGTAACTTAACAAAAAAATTATTAGGTGGATGATAGAGTACCAGGGGAAGGTCGGGACTAGTGCTACTTGAACCTTGGGGAATAGGATTACCTTGCGTTATGGGTGCCAACCTCTCTCATAATAGTTGCTCCATTGAAACATGCAGCTCCACATCAGACATCTCCTCGGGGCGCGTGTCCTCCTCATTGGACTTTTCTCCCTTTTCTCTTCGGGTTGGACTCCTATACACTTTCCTAACTTCCTTAACGGTCCCTCCCATCTCAGCAATCTGTGCCCTCCGATGTGCTCATCGCTCTCTCATTCTACTGGAGGTTCCGACATCCATATCCCTATTCCCCCTTCTTACTTACTCGTAGCATCTTTCCGTCAATTCCTTCCCCCAGTACTGGAGGTTTAAGTCTCCATCTCAGAGCTTTGAAATGACATCAAACCCTCGTCCACCATTAAATCTTTAATCCACAACGGGATTTCCTTCAACAGTTCTCCCCGCAATCCAGATCTAAATATGTCTTCAACTTTTGTAAAAGATTGGTAACACTCGGCTGCAAATTCCACAATGTATCCTTCCAAGGTAGATTATACCCAAAAATCTACTGCTCGGGTTAGATCAATATCTAACTGATGGAGTGGTACTAGATCCGTGTGTGTCTACTTGTGACAGGCTCTACGTGATCCTCTTGGAATGACTTGATTTTCAGTCTCCGCAAACAATTATAAAGCTCTTCGGGAAAATTTCCCCAGAAAATTTCGTACAAGTCACTCGTAGATTCGAAAAACAGGACCTGATATTTGACAATCTTTTCCCTCTGTTGTCGAAGTTCCGCTTGTTGCGATATGAATTGGTCTAAGTGATTATACCACTAGCTTCATAGTTCCCTCTCAAAGATCCACAATACCATGATCTAACTCCTAAATGAGTTTTCAGGTCCCGATAACGGAACCATTTTTTGGCAAAAAAGGAGGTCTCTAGGAAAGACCCAGGTTCAGGTTTAAGGGCCAACAAGGTTTCCACATTAGTCTAGCACAACGCCGACATTTTCACCCTGCTCCAGAGAGTAGGGCGTCTCATCCAAGGCGTGCCGTGACCTTAGTAAGATTAGAAACTAGATTAGGTAGAAGAAAAATGAAACCATAGAGAACAAATATGGAGACTTAGGAGCAACAAGCATATCTCAACTCTACGAAGAAACTATCATTCATCAACACATGTTCAGAATGCTAAGTTAAAATTTAATTTAAGCATACATTCATCGTAAGAAAATAATCATCAATCAAATCGCAACATTACACACAGCAAAAACCAGATTTAATTATCAATAACAAAATAGCATACATCTACTTCGCAGAGCCTATTACAGTTTAATTCAGTACAACGGATTTCTCACAGAGCTCTCCTAAGGCTCTGCTTTTCCTATCGGCCTCTCGCCACATTGACTAACTAACTCCTCCTTCGCTAACTGACTGCCTATTTGTTTCTCCTTGAGTGTGACTGTTAGTCCTTCCTTTTTTCCCTGCTTCGCTGCTTTCCGCTTCTTCTTTATTACTGGGAGTTCTACTGATTGTTCTTGTCTCCCATATATGCCATCTACACTATTCTCTGCTAATTCTGCACCACCTATTTTCTGGCTTTCCGCAACCGTGACAACTCCCTGTCTACCTTGATTGCGTTCCGCCACCTGTCCTCTAGCTCTCCGCAACTCAAAACTGTTCTTTCCCAAAACAAAGGCCCCAACAGTTGTTCTTACAGACAACCCAAAAATGAAAAGGAACTACCTAAGTGTTGGTTTTTGATGCATAGACTTGTGCCCATATCTCAATTGTTTTCCATTTTATCCTTTCTCTTTCTTTGTTGATTGCCAAATTTCCTTTGTAATCTGAAATGGGGTTTAGTATTAAAGGATGTCTAAATTTTAGATCAATCCATTTCAGTCCCTTAGTTCTCAATGAATGCACATATAATTTGCTTCTATATATTGTTGCATGAATATTTAGAAGTGAATGAGGTTATTTTTCTTTAAGATTGTCATCATAGTATTAAAGGATGTTTAAATTTTAGATCAATCTATTTCAGTCCATTAGTTCTCAGTGATTGCACATATAATTTTCTTCTATATATTGTTGCATGAATATTTAGAAGTGAATGAGGTTATTTCTAACATGTTGTCAAGGCTTTAAATTCACAATTATTTCTAAAACTTGCAATATATTTAATTATTTCATTTTCTAATCTTTATATAACTCTTCTGATTTGAAGGTCATATACTTTTCTCCCATGTTCCTTGAGAATGTCTTTGATAGAGTCTAGATATGCTTTAACCCACAATGGTGCAATAAATTCATATGTTTTATGCAAATCCATCTCATGAGAACTTTTTAATTTATTCTTTAGCCATGATTGAAATGCTCTAAAATGGATATCCCCAATGAAATGGTTTGGGTTCCAATTTGAACTCATAGGTATCAGATAATTATGTAGATAAAATTCATAGATTAAATTTCTTCTTTCAAGAATCCTGGAAAAGTAAAGTGAACATAAATTCCTACCAAAGTGTCTATTTTTCATAGGAAAATTTGAAATGAAATCTATTTTTCTTTAAAATATAATGCATTTATTGGTCATTAAGGTTGACACAATATCAACTCACAAGAAATCCACTCAATTTATTAATTTTGGATTTCTTCTTCCTTTTCCTTGTAATTCTTCATCATGACCCTTCTTAGGTGTGCAAGTTCTTTATGTAACTTTTTGTTCCTTTCGTAAGGATTCCATATTGTTTCCACTTAACTACTACATTATTGAAAAATAAATTCCTCATGTATGCATTTTTGAAAAGTTTCAATAGGAATATATTCCTTATGGTTGAATGAAGAATGCATATTTTTACATGTCTCCCACTCAAGATTTAGTTCTTTTACTTGTTCTCAAATTTTCAATTTCTTCCATTAAATGGAAGCCAACATAGTATTTTTCTTGAGACATTTCATTGGATTTTTTAGTGGCTACTTTTGTCTCAAGGTTCTCTAATTGCATTGCTTAAGAAGAAAATTCTATTTCCATTTTGCTATTAGATGTTTATGCAATCTCTCTTCTTTTTTTTGCTTATCTCCCTAGTGCTTATTTTGTTTCACTGGGAGAGCTTTGTTGCTGCTACTAAGAAGTTTTATATAGCATTTCAAATTTTAATACTAGTGATTCTAAATTCTCAATGAATCCCCCCCAATTGGAAGTTGGTATCTATTCAATGAATGTGACTTTTGTTAAAAGGTAAATTAGCCCATGCTATGATAATTTATTGTATTTACTTCTTTTCTTTTCTTTCTTTCTTTTTTTATTTTTATTTTTATATATTGGCTTAGCATGGCTTGTAGTGATTTTAATAAAAAATACAGAATATTGATTCTTTTGTTTCTTCTTAAATGGGCTAAGAAATTTTAAATGATATGTCATATAAAGAGAAGCTTTGCCTTCACAAGTAAAACACCCAATAATATGCTAGAGTACTTCGCCCAAGGTTCTGGAAGTGAAAGACTCCTTACTCCTTGTCCAATTCTTCTAGTGTTTCTCCTTCTTCCAGGAATACTCCTCTTGCAGTGACCAATTCTACTCTTTCTTTGAACCATATTTCTTTTTGGAAGTATACATGTTACTCCTACTACCATTTCCTAGAGATTGTAAAACTCAAATCTGAAATTTGAGTTGTGTTCATCTAGAGATTGAAGTGTAGAGTAAAAAGCTCTGCCAAGGGTATATTAATATTTTCAATTTGCCAGAAGAATATCCATCATCAAGATCTTCTGAAAATTTCTACAACTTCTAGATTTTGCATGACCATGCTTATGCTTATTGTAATTGACTATTGTTTGAATAGATTATCACCCATTATTGCATTCTCCTTACACAATTATATTATTTATTTCTCACATATGAGATTTTTTGAGAAATCAGTCTTCAAACTCTTAGCTAGATAATAGTTCTATAATAAATTAAAATGGTAGCTGCTAATTTTTTTAAATACGATGTTGCGTTCTAATCAGACATTATGTGGATGGGTGGTAGGAAAATTTATCAAATGGTTTAAGTTGGTATTAAGTGGGTATTAAATGGATTTGCAGCAATGGTAATGGTGAATGAAGTTTGAAATATTTATGGGTTGGCAGATGCAAGTGGTCATAATATAATGGTCGTGTTGTGGAGAAAATGTAATAATGATTGGACAAGTGGTATTAAAAAAATCATTTAAATAATCAATTTCAATAATAGCTAACATGTGGGGTTGGAAGTTCGAAAATGTTGCCTTTGTTGTGGAGTAACATGTGGAGTAATGTTGCCTTATGTCCATCTGGAAATTTTGGGAAATAGATGTTGTTGTTGTAGAATATGGTTGTCACAGTTGTAGCCACACTCTTGAAATCACAATTGGATCTTCTAGAGTATCTGCATCATCATCGAAGTTCCTATTGATTTCCTTTGCAATGAAATATTTCATTATCTGGAATAAAATATTGGTTTCTTGATACTTGTAGTTGATAATATCCTACAACCACACTTGGTTGAGTTTTAGATAGAAATCACAAATCATAACAAGCATATTGATGAATTCTGAAATTTTTTGCTTGTATTTTCTTAAATAATTTCTCCAAAAGCTGACAATAGTTGTTGTTGATTTTTTGGCAATTTTTTTTTTAAGAATTATGGTAATACCTACCATTTCTAGTTTGCAAGAATTACCACAGCTTGCAGTCCCATTTACAGTGTTCATTGCGAGAATTGTTTTTCTTCAGATTTTCTATAGTAGAATTTGCCACTTTTTGTTTTCAAAAGCTACTATCGATTAAAATGTCATTAATCGTTTTCATTGTAATTTTTTTTTAATTTTTTTTTTTTATATAATGTATTACATGAATAAAAAAAATGCATGGCCTAATCTGGGCTTCTATTATACTCGCATCACAATTTTTGAGTGAACCCCTACTTGGATTTAGGTTTCTTGTACAACTTTAATGTATTTCCATTTACCAATGATGGTAGATTTTCCTCATCAATTGTTCTTAGCTTTATAGCTCCATTTTCATACATATTTTCAACTTCATAAGGTCTAAACCACTTGGTAGTTAATTTCCCCTTAAAATATTGAAATATTGAATCATATAATAATTTCAAATCACTATGATAAAATGATTTATTTTTAATCTATTGATCATGCTAATGAAATCTTTGTTGTTAAATTGTTTCTAAATGCTACAAAGCTTGTTGTCTATATTCATCCAATTAATTTAATTTGTTGACTGCTAATCCTAAAAAAAATAAGAAATTCGTGTAAATAAGAAAATAAAGAGACACTGGAATTTGGATTCCAAAAATCTCCCTCACACTATATATATTAATAATCCCTTAATGCAAATCTCATTAATTCATTTCAAGTTACAAACCTAGCCTAACATGATATCAAAGTTACAAGTTCTAATTCAACACTATGCTTCTCTAACTCCTATTCCTGCCATTATTCCGTGTCATATTCTATCCTTTGTCCCTTTTTTCTGAGTGTTTGGATAGAGCGTTATTTGCTCTCTATGTTGAATAGTTTGAAGTGTGTGTCGAAGAAAAACCATGCCGAAATTCCACTGTCACCCGCGTTGGTCCTTTGCATATGAAGTTGTGTTAGTTTTGATTCTTCACAGGATTACAAAATAATTGTGCATACGCTGGAACCTGCATTGGGTTTTGTTTAAGTGCGATGTATGGAGAGGTCTGGAAGTCGTGTGGATGGATGTAAATGTTGTGTGTTCCTTATTTTAATGGCCGATTACACAAAGTGGTTTGAGTGTTGCGACTATGTATGGTGGTGTGTCTATTGTGGTTGATTTGAGCATTGGTATGCGCATATATGGTATGTTCTCCTACGTTCAAGTTTTCTATGGTACGTGTGTTGGCTTGACATCACATATTGAATTCCATATGAATTATGTGCATTGATAGTTTATGTGGTGCATTGAACGTCAAAGTATTTTTGAAAGGGCTATATATATATATATATATATTATTTGGAGCATGGTGCATATATATTAATAAATTATTTTCATGAGTTGAGCCTTTTTTGTTTTTGTGAGTTGAGCCATATGTGCGTTGAGCCCTTTTTATTTATGAAGGCCATGAGTGGTATATAATATGGTATGTGGCATTCATCGGTTAAGCTCATTTTTTATGGCCATATATGAAATTGAAATTTCATGGTGTATGGATGGTATATGTTGAAGATATATTGTATGAATATTGAGAGCTTGTTTTTCCTTGAAGACATAGCCAATTAATTTCATTGCAAAGACATATAAGTTTTTTTGTTTTTGCGAGTATTGTAAATATATTGGGCCCAATTCATATTTTATGATGCATTAACTCGTATCCATAGTTGGATTAGTTCTCTTTGTCAAAGAGAACTACCATGAATGCTCTAGGAAAATAAAATATACCTTGCTTTTTAATGAATTGTGGAAAGGAGTTTGTGAAGGAGAAGGAAGTAAGGCCTATTCCTTGATTGCAACATCATTCAATGAAGAGGTGATTAGTTGTATTATGCCATTTACAAATGATTTTGAAGCCTTAAAGAAGCTGAAGGACTTATATGAGTCACACTCTGAGCTTGAACTTGTTCAATTAATGATCAAACTATTTAATTTAGAATTGAAGAATGATGATCCCCTTTCCTTAGCCTCTAAAATAAGAGCCATTATGCATGATATATAAGCCATTGGTGTTAAAATGCATGTTCCTCTCACAACTCTTTTGAAGGCATTGTATCCCACTTATTCCCATTATATTGAGTCATTGCAAGCTAGTGGAAAACTTAAAGAGATTTCCTTTGACTCTGTTTTGGGTAAGTTTTCTGGAAGAGAGAATGATTTTGGGAAGAAGAAGACAATTTCTTAGTCTCTTAAAGACTTTTTGTGCCTTGCACAAAAAGAAACAAATCATGCACATGATTCTCATATAGAAAGAGGTGGTTGAAGAGGATGGGGAAGGAGGAATAACGGAGGTAGGGGGGCAAATATTTCCAAGGAGAGAGACTTGATATTCATTGCATACAGTGTAATAGAAATGAACATGATGCTTTTTCATGTAATTTCTAATGGGATAGGATGATACAATAAATGGAAGAAGAGAAAGGAAAATCAACAAATAAAGGCAAAGGTAAAGCACTCGAATCCACTCATTATGTTGTGGCACATTGCATCATTGGAGTAACTGAAGACTTATTTAATGCTTCACTTGCTTCATGGAAATATTCTTGGTTGCTCGGTTAAGGAGAAACTTGCCACATGACTTTTATAAGATATTTCTTTGAAGAATTCACTGACAATATTGATGGAGTATTCTACTTTGTAGATAAGTCAAAACTCAAGCCATGAGGGCTTGGCACCATTAGGCTCAAACTACCCGGTCTTCCAAACTTTCTTCTACATGATGTTCTTTGCCTCCCAGAGTCGAGGAGAAACTTGTTTTCCTCGGTTGAATCTGCCAACAAGGACACTCCATTCACATATTTGATGGAAAGTTTGAGGTCACAAAAGCATCAGACATCTCACTTGTCATGACTGTGATAGAAGAAGAAAGGCTTCTGAAGTTGCATGGAACCTATGCTCATTCACAAAAATTTCCATACAGTTCTAACTATCATGAAGGTACACTTCCATCAAGTCTTTTATGGCATGATAGATTTGGACATTTGAACTATGACAACCTACACTTCTTAAGGAAAAATGGTGTTACTAGTTTTCCTTCCATTCCTAGGAAACTTAAGCAATGTGATGCTTGTATCTCAGGAAAGCACAACAAACATTATTTTCATGATTTTAATTCTAGATCACATATAAAACTTGAACTCATTCATTTGATTTTTGTGGCCCTATGCCTATTTTTTTGCAAGTGGTAATAAATACATGATGACATTTATTTATGACTACACTAGAATGTGTTGGGTATATTTATTGAAGAACAAATACGAAGCTTTTGAAACTTTCAAGAACTTTCATTCATGGATTTTGTTATAAGGAATTTTCATGATTGAGGACAAAGCTGAATTCCCTAGATCTAGTGTTCTGATCTAGAACAACAAAAGACAAAAGGATTTGAGTTTCCCTTAGAGAGATTATAAAATTGGAAAGAAGCCTCCTTGGGATCTGTAGAAAGTCTTCCTTTCCTCCTTGCTTGTAAGCTCCAACTCTAGCTCCAATTGCTATAATTAGACCTTGCACACATGACTAAAACAAGTGATGGAACCACTATCCACATAGCATAATCTAAAATCTCTATTCAATGAATCAACATGGAATTGGAATACATGAGTGCAGACATAACACAACAAATATAGGAAAACAAGATGCTGTTTGTATCGATAAATATAGGAGAGAGTTTACAACCATAAATAGAAGTTGATCTTGTAGATGTCTCCCAAAATTCAATTTTCCTTTCTTGTCACAAATCACACCTCAACATCAAATATAATGCATGAATATGGTGACTCCTTTAGGCTAAAATAAAAAAAATAAGGGCACTATCAATCTCAAAAATCCAACCCAGACCTTATGGGAGGCAATAAATTTGTAGGAGTGTGGTAGTTTAGGAATTCTTATCCTATTACCAATCTAGACTTGAGATCCGCTTAAGAGGGGAGGATGAGCTCAAGGGATAAGAGATAAGGTCTCCAAGATAGGATTTGAGCTCTATATCCATGGTAAATAGTTAAAACTACTTTGGAAGCTTTTGGAAGAGGAAGCTTCAAAAATATTTTTTGTTTTTTTTCTCCGAATTTCTATAATCAACGCTCTTGCAGAAGGGAGCAACAAGTGATGATAAACGCTGACTAACAAGCATGCAACATGCGTTGAATGCATGTGGCTAAAAAGGTAAGGAGCGTTGGGGCTAAAAAAATGTTTTTGAGCTAAATTTCCTAGAAACTCAGAATTTTTTGAAAAGTGAAGTGTTCTAGGGTGTTGATTGATTTGATTTGCAGGCCTATTGTGTTGATGTGATAAAATAGCCTGTAACAGATTACCCCCTAAAGTACAAAGTCAGAAGAAATGGTTGATGACTAGAGTGATTTACTTTCTGACAAGTCCATATCAATAACAACTAGGCGATATCATCATCTGTTACAATACATTTTCATCATGTTATCATTGTTGAGGGAGGGATACCCATGTTCAACACATAAGCCAATATTATATGTACAATGATCAAGAAGTCTCTTCCACTGATGAAAAAGTGTGGGCCCATACTTGGATAATATTTTTATGATCATAGTCGTCATTCTTTTGTGATCTTATATTAATCTTGAAACCCATCCTGGATGGATGAAACTAGATTTGGGGTCTTCTACCTTGTTCACTTGTTCGCTTGATGTACGAGTGTAACCATGTGAATAAATGATTTAGAGTCGAACATGGTAGACACTATCCTATTACCGACCAATGATGTAAGCCGTTAACAAATGTGAAAGGAACCAATGATGATGTTAATGGATCTTAAGGTACTATAGTACAATATATGTGGTGTGAATAGATGAGTTGAAGTTGAACACCACACATAATATTTTGGTCAAATGCCAATGATGGAGAGTTTTCACCAAAAGAGAGGAAAATTTCCAGGTACCAAAGGGAGTTTCTAAGTCAAATTCCTGGATAATGAGCTGATGTCGACAGGAAGCAACCTGTTGCATGAGGGCCTTGATGTTTTCCTCATCAACGACACGAAACGAGTGTCCTTATTTGAGACAAAAGAATGATGTAAAATTGGTTTAGGAATGTCAAACATGCATGAAGGCTTAGAAGTATTATAGCAGATGGTAACTAAATGACTTCTCTTGAACATATCGACGATGCTTAATGGAGTTGGCAGCATTGACCCAAAACCGAATGCAAAATATTTTAACATGGTGTGATGAACCAAAAAGGGAAGCCTATTTCCAAACCCAACAACCACGGAGATGAAGTGAAAGAGTGTCATGTTTAAGAGTGAATACCTGCCATTAATAGTTTAAGTACCCTATTTTCTCAATTTTCCCAACCATTTCTGGTCAATACCTCTGTATTTTTGACAAGCTTCAGGAGGATAACATATGCTTGTTTTATAAGTTCATCCTTCGGATGAATCCTTCTAAGTATTTTTAACGAACCCTGAGAAGGAATGGTTCGGTCCCATCATGTTTAACAAGTCCATCATTGTTTGACGATTTTACAAGTCCAGTGAAGGTGTAACTTGGCTCCTTTTTCATGTTTAAAGTATTTGAAAAAGAGGTGAAAAAAAAACTTCAAAGGTTCCTTTTCGTAAAACTATATCTTGAAGCCGAAAAGGCAGAAAACAATACTTAGGAGAACCTCTTAGCCATGTTCGACCAAGGTATTCCTTTTTCGTAAACAGTCTATCCCAGTCTAGAAAAGGGTTAAACTTATACTGGGCAGGTGTCTTTTGATTTACTTTAACGAGTTCAAAAAGGCAAGTGCTCAAAAATATTTTCATGTTTATGGAGTTTGAAAAGAGCTAAACGAGGACTCCACCTAGAGAAATGAGTGGTATAAAGGGTAGCAACTGGTTCTGATCATGATGGAAATGCTAAAAAAGTTAAGGTCAATAGGTTGGCTACTAAGACCACTCATCGCAATGATTCCTCAGGAAAGGGTAAATAAGCCAAGTGAAAGCATATGATTGGAAAAGTAGATGGTGACGATGGAAGGAGAAAACCAAGGCTCATCTGGTAGAATCAAGATGATAAAATGGAAATCACGAGAGGTAGGAGGAAAATGGTTTCATTTTTACACAATCTTGAAACATGCAGAAGCTATGCTTGAGAATACTTGAAGATGGTTTCATTTTTTCACAAGCTTGAAACATGAGAAAAACTATGCTTGAGAGTGGTTTCATTTTTACACAAGCTTGAAATAGAGAAAAAATATGCTTGAAAATTTTTTCATGCCCCCAACATAATGATTCAATTCTAGGCACATGCCCCCAAAGCTTCATTTCATTCACCTAAGTAGATTACTGGTTACTAATAGGAGGATGGAATGAATGTTCATTTACGAGACCAAGTGAAAGACTCGGATGGGAATTTACGACATATAATTAAAGACTCGAATTGGAAGGGGATTTGTTTCATTTTTTAACAAGCTTGACATGGGAAAAGAACTATGATCATAGATATTGTTTCATCTTTTTTAAGGATCTTGACATAAGAAAAGGAACTCTAGTCCAGTAACTTGTTTCTTTTTTTAAGGAGATCGACACAAGAAAGGGAACTCTGCTCCAAGATCTCTGGTTATATTAATCATGGCTCCCCAGAGACCATGGCTTCCAAGAAGCTCTCATTAGATTGGAGAAAAATTCTCTGGAAAGGATACATATCAAAGTATCTAATGGAAATATCAGGTGCCAGTGCTCCTAGCACATAATGCACTACATCAACTATTAGATCATCGATAGATGCGGGCATGAAATAGGTTGCCACATAATTAATCTTTAGCGGGGGAGATACCACTTGCATATAAGGACCATTTAGGGAATTTGGTTGATTGGGAGTCAAATTAGGACCAACAAATGAAAGTTGGTCAATGGTCAAGATTCTTCCTTCATGCGGGAAACACATCTCCCATGTCATAAACATAGTCACACCCAAGGATTAAGTTAAAATACAAAGGGCCTTGGACTACCATCACATTGATATAAACAATATTCCCTCCCAATGTAATAGGAAAATGGGGAAGGTTCCCTAATGGCTGACTGGTTCCTTTGCTAAAATCCAACAGATTATTTTTTTGTTTTGAAGCTCTAGCTGCGTGCATAAGCTAACCTAGTAGATGCCCTAGCCGCCATGGCCACAGGAGGGGGATCCGACCCACTTCCTCCACCTCCGGATGTCACCGCGTTCAGGAAACTAATAGCAGGAGGCAACAAACGTTCCCTATCTGATTCACAATAGAGGTTTGTAAAGAAACTGGATAACATCCCATCGGTGGCTCTCCTAGTTGGGGAAACTTGTAGGTCTGATTTGAATCTTGCTGAAAGAGGGCTCATAGGGCAGTTCACTGGTCTCTGGCCATCCCCCAAATCTATGGAGGATTGGGTGTAGAGAAACTGGACACCTCTTGTCTCGGAAGGCATAAAAAGCCACTTTGTCGAGAAAGGATTCTTTGTTTTTGTGTTTGAGAATGCGGAAGATAAAAGCCTCATATTCAGAAATGGGCCATATTTCATGGGACCTCAAGGGATATATTGAAATAAATGGATGCCCGATTTTGACCTTGCCCAAGACGTGCCTTTAGCTGTCCCAGTGTGGGTGCGCCTTCCCCACCTTCCTCTACACTGCTGGAACCAGAAGTCCCTCCAAACCATCGGCAACATTCTTGGAAGATATATCGACCAAGCAGTAAGAAAAGACCAATACTCCTACGAACGCATATGTGTAGAGGTAGACTTGGAAGTTGGGCTGCCAGAAGCCATAAAAATAGCAGTTGCAGATTGGACCCATATCTAGGAGTTGGATTACGAACAAATTCTGTTTAAATGAAGGCATTGTTGCGGCTACAGCCATTTTTCAAGGCATTGTAAAAATAAGGCTGAAGAAGAAAGTGATAACTCAAAAGCAGAGCAATGGACCATAGTACAGAAAGCAGCCCCGTCAAAATCCAGAGGAAAAGGGGCAGCAAAAAGGGATCAAATCCCCAACAGCAGGGCAGGCCCTCGGGGTAGGGAGATCCATCCCCTCATCGGCAACAATCAATCCTATTGAAGAGGACAATAACATAGCAAACCCTCTAGAAACAATTTTGGACATAAAGGAATAACTCTTTCTTCCCTCTACTGAAAAAGATAACGAAGAAGCTATCCTCCCCGAAGCTACCCTTGACATCTTCTCCTCCCCCTCATATGCAGATATAGTTAGAAAGAAGTCAAAATATACCTCTTTCTTCTCATAGGATGAGACCCTTGAGAAGCCCTCGAAAAGATTTGAAAGAAATTCCCACAAAGAAGCAAGGGAGGAAGACGCCGAAAGGAAAAAAACACAAGGAAGTTAGCCCACAACCGAGATGTCCATTGGGAGGAACACCAGAACAAGGCCTCCCAAGGGAGGAGATCCAAACCCCTCCATTAGTAAATAATGTGATTAGTCTCTTGGATTTACAGAGGCTTGGGGAACCCATCAAAAGATGAAGCCGTCAAAGGTCTATTGAAAATGGAACCTCCATAAATCCTCATGCTCCAAGAGACTAAAATTGAAGGGGACACCCTTCTCGACATCAGCAAGAAGAAATGGTAGAAGAATGTAGGAAAGGCAGTGAGTTCAAGGGGCCCCTTAGGGGGAATTTCCACCCTGTGGAAGGAGGAAAAACTTCAATTGGAAAACTCCTTCAAGACCCAACACTAGATATTTACTGAGCTAAGGAATTGCACAAGTAAGTTAACCTTTTCTCTTTTCAATCTTTACATTTTGGTGCTTTATTCTGAGAAGAGAGAATGTTGGCAAAATATTTCTGCCTTTTTAGATCTCCATTCTCCCAAAAATATCATTATAGCCAGAGATTTAAACATAGTGCTAGATACAAAAGAAAAAAGAGGAGGCAACAGTAGCAGGGACTAAATTCTCCCTTTGGTTGAAGACCTTGTTCATCAATGGGACCTCATGGACTTCAAACCTAGGAGAGGACTCTACACTTGGTCCAATAATAGAGTTGGGGAAGAGCACATTTTTGCTAGACTGCATAGGTTCCTAGTTCACAGTTCAATGCTGTTGGAAAAGAGACTCATCTCCTCCAAAATCCTCCCCAAGCTGACCTCAGATCATAAGCTTATTCTTCTTTTGTTAGAAGAGGAAGAAAACTTGGGTCCGATTCCTTTTAGGTTAAATCCTCTTTGGAGTAACAAAGACGAGTTCCATGACACTGTCTGCATGGATTGGTCCATTTCACTCACTGGCTCCCCAAGTTATGTGTGGGAACAAAAGTTAAAGGCCACAAAGCAAGATTTGAAGGAGTGGATAAAAAATCCTATTGTCACCCCAAATAGTCAGACAAAGGAAGAAGTCCAACTGTTGGAGGACCTGCAAATGGAATTGGATATAAAAGACATCACCTCTGCAGATCTTGTAAAGGAACAAACAACCCAAAGCAACTCCTACCACTCCTTCCGCATTGAAGATGAATATTGGAGAATTAAGTCTCGCAACCTATGGTTGAAATCAGGAGATAGAAATAATTACTACTTCCATCACCAATTCAGAGCTCACCTCTCACATAATCATATCTCGGAAATAACGACCTCTGATGGGGTGGTTTGAAAAGGCATCGATCAAATAAAAGTTTTTGCTGTCGCACACTTCCAGAACCTCTACAGCAAAGGGGAGTGAAGGCAGCAAAGAGGACATTTTGGATTTCCTCTCCCACATCCCGTCACTAGTTAACAGAGAAGACAACTCAACCCTCACAAAGCCATTTATTGATGATGAAATCTGCAATGTTATTTGGTCAATGGAACCCGACAAGGCCCCTAGCCTCGACGACTTCTCAATCCATTTCTACAGGATCTAATGGGACATCATCAAAGTTGATTTGTTGAGAATGATCAAAGGGTTTATGAAAAAAGCCAAGGTGGGGGGAGGTACCAACTCCACCTTCCTAGCTCTAATTCCGAAAGAAGTGAATCCTATATCCTTTGGAAGATTTAGGCCTATCTCCCTCTGTAATGCCTCATATAAAATCATTGCTAAGCTTCTTGCCAACATAATCAAACTACTCCTCGGAAATCTCATCTCCATCTCTCAAAGAGAATTTGTCAAAGGCATACATATTCTGGACATCCAGGTGCAAGAAGCTATGCATTCTAGCAATCAAAGGAAGGATAAATGAATGCTGATCAAGCTAGATATGGAAAACGCCTTCGATAGGGTCAACCTATCCTTCCTCTACAGGGTCCTTCTCTCCTTTGGATTCTCCCCTGAGTTTGTCAATCTGATCAAAGCTTGTACAAACAAGCCATGGTTTGAACTGGTTGTCAATGGGATACCAACCAGTTATTTCCAAGCCATGAGGGGATTAAGGCAAGGCTACTCACTCTCTCCTTTCCTATATATTATCATGGCTGACACACTCAGCAGGAAGCTGTCAATTGAAAAGTCCGCAGGGACTGCTCCTGGTCTAAGAATATTGAACGGGATGGAGCCCATCAACCATGCATTCTTTGCTCATGACTCCCTACTGCTTGGCGGTATTTCCACTAGGATCGATAACACCTTTAAAGCCACTCTTCACGGATACTGTAGTGTCTCTAGCACTCTCATAAATGACAACAAGAGCATTGTGTATGGATGGAACATTGAGGAGCAAGAAATTCATAGAGTTGCAAAAATCCTGGGCTTTGCAGGCTATGCACGTTGGGGCAAAATCAAATATTTGGGGCTGCCACTAACTCTCAGAATCAACAAGAGTTCTCTGTGGGCTGAATTTATTAGTAAAATCAAAGCTAAAATCAAATTCTAGGGAGGCCAATGGCTCACGAATGGTGGAAAACTCACCCTCATTAAATCTATGCTCTTCGCCTTACCCATTTATCAATATTCATTCCTGCTAGCACCCAAGACCATCAATGATCAGATCTCTAAACTGATTCTCAATTTCCTTTAGCAAGGAGGAAAAGGAAACCAGAGGAAATTCCACTTAGTCAGTTGGGACATGGCGAAATGTTCAATTTGAGAACTTGGTGGTCTTCAGATTAGATATCTCGCACATGCCAACATTTCACTTGGTTGTAAAATCCTATGGAATATGCATCAAAGCCAAAGCATCCAGTAAGATGAATCATAAGAATAAAATATGTCAAAGGTGCTTCCCTCATGAATTTTCAAGTAGACAACAACACGAAAGGGTCTTTAATTTGGAACCTCTGTAGGAGAGGAATCAATTTTTTACAAAAACACCTATATCACATTCCTCGCAATGGCAAGAAAATCAAGTTGTGGAAAGAATGCATCATGCGTCACTCACCCCTCGCCAACTCTGAAGCTCTTAAAGAGATCCAAGAATGGATGTCTCAGCATGGAATTCACAGACTTGAGGACATTTCTGAGTGGGATGAGATAGGAAACTGGCATTCTTGGGTCTTTCCTAGAATTTTGGAGCATTTGCAACTGCAACAAGATATTCTCAAAGCAGAGTTAAGGGATGCTGCTCCGGTCCACAAGCAAGCTATTGATTCTTGGGGCTCGGGTACCTCTGGAACCTACACAGTTGCGCTTGGCTTTCAACTTCTTCAATCACATCGAGAGATGAATTAACCTACAATATTTTTGAATCTGGTGTGGGATCCCACGAGCCTCCCCAAAATCAATTTTTTCTTCTGGGTCCTAATGCACAAGAAGATCTTGACGGGGGAAAACCTATTGAAAAGAAGCATTGTAGGCCCTCATAGATGCGTTCTCTGCAGGAATTCTCTTGAAACCACGAACCATCTCTTTGTGGACTGCTCCTTCGCCAAAAAAGTGTGGAAATTTACCTTTCAAGGACTCAATTTCATGGCTCCTTCCCAAATATCTGTTGTGGATTTATTTTCCACATGGAAGGAGCGCTACCCTCAGGCTATCTCCAGCAAGGTCCTTTGGTTTTGTCTTTGGCACACCATCTCCAAGTATGTTTGCTAGAAAATATGGCCTGATAGAAATGAACAAATATTCAACAACACATCTTGGCCTCCCTCAACGGTTTCTTCCAAAGCCAAAGCCCTCCTCTTTGAAACCATGAGCAACCAATCCCATAAAACTGATAGCTCTCTCCTCCAAACTGAAAAGAAATGGATGGGGACATTTTTTTTCCAAGACAGAAATCAAACCACAGCTAGAAACGAACATATCTTCAACAACACATCCTGGCCTCCCTCAACGGTTGCTTCCAAAGCCAAAACGCTCCTCTTTGAAACCATGAGAAACCAATCCCATAAAATTGACAACTCTCTCCTCCCAAATGAAAAGAAATGGACGGGGACATTTGTTTTCCAAGATAGAAATCAAACCACAGCTAGACCCTCAACCAATCCAGGATGGTGTTTAAGGGAAATAGATGAAATATTTCAAGTTTGGTGGAGGAATCAAGGTAAAGAAATGATATTCTTCGATGGAACCTCCAAAGGAAACCCTGAGACAATAGGAGCTGGAGGTGTGCTTTACTCTCTGGATGACACAAGAAGAGATAGTTTCAGTTGGGGTCTTCGGTAACAAACAAATAACCAAGCATAAATCCTTGGCCTGTTAAAAGCTTGCCAAATTTCTCGTGAGAAAGGCAATAGAGATTTTAAAGCCTTTGGAGACTCCGAAATCTTGATTAAAAAGATACACTCGAAATATCAATTCAATGATTCAGTCCTAAACAAGATCCTCCGTAGCCTGAATTTCACCTTGCTTGAATTCTCTTCTTTCCAATTCTTCCACATCCTCAGAGGCTCAAACAAAGAAGATGATCTCAATGCAAACAAAGGCTGCCTTCTCCCGCAAGGTGACCTTAGCATAAACGATGGAAATCCTTCACAAAGCTACATTCCTTGAAATGTTTCTCATCAATGATCATGTATCAGGAAACTGGATTGTTGTCTTGTATCGATGGTTGATTTGGCCCTGACCCAACCAGATTTTATTATTAAATAGAAAATAACCGTTTCAGTTAAAAAAAAAAATCCAACAGATTATGGGTAATAGGCACAAGTTGTGAAGAACCTAAATTTTTCCAAGAAGTTGAGGAAAAAATACTAACATACACAACTTTTTCTATGACTGTGCTTGGTACGGAAATATTATAATCACGTACTATGATTTGGAATGGCACGTAAGGAGGAAGATGATATCTTTCCAATCGAATCCAATCAAAGGAAGTGACAATACTTCTTGGAGGGGGTGTCTTGGGAATGGTAGGACTAACCCCCTTGTGTTATGGGAATGGAAGAATTGCTCCCCTGTGCTATAGGAACAAGAGGATTTCCTCCATGTGTTGTGGGAATGAGAGTATTATACCCTATGTTGTTGGAATGGGAGGATTCCCCCCTAGTTCATTGGAACACGAAGAAACGAGAAGAACATGAGTGGTATGAACTTCACTCTCTATGGGAAAGGTAGAACAAAATGAAGGTAGAATTGAGCCAACCATTTTATCAACTGATGGTTGGTTGGGAATGGACTCATGGGATTCACGTTCAAAGAGAGTGGGGAGGATTAGGGGAAATCTTTCAATAGGCATATGGAAGTTGCGTTTGAGAAACAATAAGATTTCCCAACAATTTTGAGGCTTCATCCATATAAGGAAAACGGTGTATAAGATGATTCTCTTCACATAACCTGTAGGGAAAATAAACTTTTCCCTTCTTTCTAAGAACCTTATAATCACTAGTTGATAGTTTGTCATTAACATGATCTCCAGAAGATGTTGACAAAGGCTGATGTGAGCCAGTGGACCATACATCTAATACCTTCGGAATACCAAGACAATCTCGAAGAAGGCGATCACCATTAAATAACTTGCAATGGAATTTAACTTTGGGGGGTTGATTTTAAGGTTTATCCATACTAGTTGCATTGGTAACAATGGTTGCTTGGTTTCTCCCCTAATCATTTTGCTTCTTATTATTCATCCTTTTCTTCTTCTTCTTAGAATTCTCATTACTTTCACTAGGAAAGGAGGAAGAAAGGGATGAAGAAACAATAGGTGAAGACAGAAAAGGTTAAAATTTAGGATCAACTTGATGTTGATGTTGTTCAGGTGGAGGAGAACTTGGTTGAGGAGAATTTTGGACATTTAGAACCATAGGGGTTGAAAACAACCAAACTGGTAAACCAATGGTAAATCTTGGAAGGACAACATTGTCATATAAGGAGCACAAATATTTCCAAAAGAAGGAAAACTACTAATATTCCCATGAGATGGGTTTCCTTGATAGGTCAACTCAGAAATTTTTTCCAGTAGTCTCAACCTAAGATCCACTAAGGAGTTTTTCCATGGTGAGGATGTTGTTCTGTGGTCAATTAATTGATTTTAGAAATTAAAGACACAAAATAAAACAAAGGGGTAACTAGGTAGATAAGGATTATGTTAGGGTCCTATAAATTATAGGATCTCAAGGTGATTGAGTATTTCATAAGATGAAATTCATATTGTATATGATTTTCAATATTCAAATGATTGCCAAAAAATATGAAAAAAAGGAAAAGAGGGTACATTAAAAAAAGAAAATAGAAAAAAAAACCCCAAAAAATAATAACACTGAAAGTGCTGCAAATCAAAATTCCACTGTTGATTATATTAGTTTGTTCTATCACACAATTTAAGCATGATTGAAAAATTTTAAATTTTTGTTGATAGGTTAGAAAATAAGGATTTTCCAAACAGTTTAAACTTGGCATATTAGTAGTTAGAAAGAAATAAAATTGACACAACATTTTAATCTGAGTCAATGGATAGAGTAGGTTGGAGTTTTGTAAAGGTGATTAGGGTCTGCAAGCCTAAATGCACCCTGCAAAAGAAATAATGAAAAAATGTTAGAATAGTGAAATGGGTAGGTAGAAGTGAAAGAAGAAAAATAAATATGGGGGAAACATGAAATTTATTCCAAAGTTAATCCGAAGGACTTCATGTATTTCCTGGTTAAAAAGGAAAAAAAGAAGAAGGTGTTTTGTACTAAGGTTCGAGAATTAATTCTTTACTAAAGATATTTTGACATATCATATGTCATATTCTAATATCGTAAGTCTCGAACTACACCCCCGCTCGATATTCATTCACCCGACCCCACCATCCACTCACATCCCATCATCGCTAAACCTCCCTCCACCTTCAGTCCCATCTCCGCCTCCTCCATCTCATCTGACGGTTCACGCTCATTTCCGCCCCCGCCATCCTCCTAAAGTTAACGTCGGGGGGTGGGGTCGGGGGGGGGTCTGAAATGGGCGGTTTCCCAAACCATCCTATCTGCTATGTGTCAGGCGCACATCTTTTCACAAGCCCCCCTCCCGACTCCATTTCGCATACCAGATGCGACCCCATGAGAACAGCTGGTTTCCATCGTGACAAAACCCTGACATTGACCGTTATATCCCCGCCACACCCATTGCGCCATGAAAACCACTCCTATCACCTCCATATAATCACCTATGCTCCCGCCTATAGGTACGTTAGGCATTTAATTGACTAAGTCGTTATCCAACAGGACCATGCCATGTCAACGGTTTTCCTGTCACCCTACAAAATTAAATTTCCCCACCTGTTCCAAATTTTACACTACTTCCATGTTTCTTTTGTAACAGGTGATCGTAGTTAAGGTTTTTTAGAGAAAAAGAAGGTGCAAAAAAATATTTTCAATTGTCTGCAGAATCAACAGAGTTCCCCTTCTTCAATTCATTTTTCTCCCAGGTCCCCTACTGATTCAAGAAAAACTCCCTTTCTTTTCCCCCTCTTATTCTAATCCCCTTCTGTGAATTTGCAATTAATTTCTTTCTCAGAGAGAAATTATGCCTCCAAAGAAGGAGCAGCATCCATTTAACCCAATGGTTTACCCTCATGTGGACCTGGGTCATGTGGCCCTAGTTGACAAAGACTTCAAGATACATGAGACAGATTCAGAATTTGACTTTTTTGATGTATACTATTGGTTAGAAGACAAGATCATCGACGAAATCGATGATATAAGGCTGCGGGAGACTAAATTACCGTATTATGTATTCCCAAAAACCCATATTTGCCCTGAGTTTGTTAGAAAATGTCATGCTTGCTATGATATAAACTAGAGATGTATTGTAGCCCCCACAGGAGAAGTCCCTTTTACCATCAGTGCCTAGTCCATCATGGAAATGATGCAAGCCCCTGTTGTTGAAGAAACCATTCATTTTTCCTATGAATCCCTCAGAGAACTATACCAAAAATTGGATTTTTCCAACAGAGCTAAAACACTGGAGTTATTCATGGTTATAGACACTCCATTACCAAAGAATAATCCTCTATATCTCTCTTTTAATTTCCCTGATAGGACCCAACATATTGTCACTGTCCTTTCATACTTGCTAGGATACCATTCAGACCAGTGGATATATGAATCAATGATAGGTTTCCTATCGATACTTTCATTAGAATCCAAGCCTTCCATTATGTTTAACTTCAGTCAATTTCTAGCTGATGCCATTCACGACCAATTTGTCAAATTTCATACAGAGGAAGTGTTTAAATACACTTCAGTCCTAGTTTACATGTTTTTATATTTTCAGGCAAGCAGGTTCAAGTTTACAAAGAGGAAAGTTAATGAAGAATCCCAACCTCAATCAATCATTTTTTGGACAACCATGCTAATGAAAGAACAAAAGGATTATACCTATAGAAGATTTGTTGAAGCATTTGTGCATCCAACAATGAGCATCCTCAACAGCACAATGGAACTAAGAATTAATGAATATATTAAGAAGATCTTGCAGTTATCATACCAAGTAAGAACTGGAGACTGGTACTTGTACCAGAACTACATAGAGATCATAATTTATAGGTGTGAGTTAGCCCCTTACAAGCTGCCAAATTTCCTCCCTATGAGGATCTTTTCCCTGGAGTACATCAGATAGATAATCACTGCATATGAGGTACATTTTGTATCTGCCAAAAAGAAGTCTCAATTTAGGATCAAGTCCCAAATTGGTTCTTTCATTTGCAATAGCAGAGCAGTAGGAGAGGGGGCTAATAGGATGTTGAAGAAGATGAAATTAACACACAATTTCACTTGGTCTTATGACCCATTGGGCATCATCTCAAATAAAAGGGTGGAAAATAAATCAACTCCATACATCCACACCCACAGGCCTGAAAGTGAGCAATTCATGAACCAAACAGAGTGGGAAAAAAATACATTGCAGGAGGCTGAAGAGTAGGTGATTTCATCCTCAAGCATATAGACCCCTAATCCACAAGAAAAGGAAGATTACAGAAGACAGAGGAAAATAACAAGAGAAAGAGGCAGTAGGAAAAAGGCCAAGAGATGATCAGTCTACTTTGGTGGCTGATACATCTAACAGAGAATTTAAAATGAAATGCAGAAAGAGAGAAAGAATTCATATGGACATAGGTCAAAGCAAGGAAACAGAGCAAAAAATAGTCATAACTATCAAATATTCTCCTAGTTCATTTCCAGCAGGTGGTCAAAATATATTTTCCACATCTTCAGCTACAATTCCATTTCAGCAGTGGAATCTACAAACACCTACATCTACTACTGCTACTGGGGAAAAGGAGGAAAAAATTTATGACACCTTAAGGGAAATTAAAAGGAAGAATGAGATATTGAAGACCAGCACCTACAACTAGTTTTGGAAGCAGACCAGTAGTTCAAAAAGTAGGCTTTTATCAGCCCTTGACTTAGATAAAGGAAAGATGAGAATGGCTTTCTTAGAAGCCCAGATTTCTCAGCCTAAATCACCTATAGATTTCAAGCATACAACTTTTGTGTTATCACCCAAAATTTTCCAAAACATCATTGTGTCATGTTTTTTTTTGGTCATGGTTCAAATTAGGTTTAGAAGTCAATTTAGGTTTTGATCAAGGGTAGGTTAGATTGTCATAAGTTCAAATCCCATCCATAAGTTCAAATAAAGTTGTTCAAAGGTCCATTCATTATCAAATATCCGTAATTTCCATTTAGGAGTCATTCCATAAATTTTCAGGTAAAAACTCTACAAATTAGCCAAGGATCCACATTTTCATACCGCCACTAGTTAAAAAAAAGTTGATTTGCGCTACGAAACTGCTGAAAGTTATGAAGCAAAAACTCTGTTTTCTGGTTTTGAGCAGCCAACTTCCAAGGAGGTTTCTGAGTAGCGAAAAATGAATTTAGGAAAGTTGAAAGAGGTTTTTCTTCCTAACTGACCTAACTACATAAAACTTTCTCAGTTTCTTCAAATTCATTAGGAGGTGGTATAAATTTATAAATTAAAATGCACTACGAAACTACTGTTACAAAACTGTCCTGTACATGACTGTTTAGAAATCAACTTCAAGTTCAGTTTCTGGCCAAATGAAAAAGTATTTAGGAATTATGAAAAAGTTTTGTCTTCATTATAGCCCTAGATACAATAACCTCTCTCACTTTTCTCACAAGTGTTATGAGTTGGGAGATAAAAGGCTTTCTTTGAAGCCCTATTTTCAGAAAAAAGAGTTTTCCTGTTTTACACATGTTTTTTGAAGGCAGTTTCTGGATAGCAGGGGATGTATTTCAAAACACCAAGATAGGATTTTATTCAAGACATAATTTCCTACTAAAACCTCCTTTAGTTTCTAAAAATACATCATGTATTAGGAGATATAGGCTCTGTATAAATACCTATTTCTCAGGAAAAAAACTGGAGAATTCTTTAAGAAGTTAAGAAGTCATAAAGACTGGAATGATTGTTTTTTTCACTTGATATGTTTTTAAAATGATGGAATCAGATTTATTTTGAGTTTTTGGCAAATTTTCATTCTCCACTTTATAAAATTTTGGACAAAAATTCTCACTTAGCAGTTTCGTAGCGCAAACAGTGTAAAAAGAATGAAAAGCGCTACGAAACTGCTGTAACAACTTTTTTCAGTCTTTCTCATCAAATTTTGAAGGGAAGAAGTTTTAATTATGATCTGAAATTGATAAGGAAGATGTATTAAGAGATAATGAAGACAATCCTTGAGGAAAGAAATCAAAATTTTGAAGAAACAAGGGTTAAAAAGCAGTTCTATGAAAGGGCTACGAAACTGTGTTGTTTTCGTAGCGCAGTCTATTTCAGCTCATTTGAATAGTTTAATGATGGTTTTTGGACACCTGGAGCTTAGGGAGGATCCTTGCAGGTGTTATTTCAGTTTCCAACAGCAAAGGAACTCGAAATAATGAGTTCATGGTGGTCAGAATGTTTCAAGAAGTGCAAGGAACCCTATGCCTAGAATACAGGAGACTGTTCCTATTTTGATGGAGGTCAGCATCATGGCCATGAAGAGTTGAAGTCTATCCTTTGGATTCAACCATGTGTTAGTACACTTGGAAAATGATGTAACTTAATTAAGATAAGGTGGTTATATATAGGTGATTAAGAGTTTGAATCCTATTTGTATTAGGACTGTTTAGTAGATTAGCTGTCTTTTTGTAATAAATCCCATGTAATATGGTTATGCAAGGAGTCAAGAGTTAGGAATTCGAAGTATCTAGAAGAAGATGATTTCATCTCATGTTGTAAAGGTTTATTTAAGACCAAGAAGTCGAATTAGTGAGGGGTTGGACATTTTTTAGCAACAAGACTGTGTTTATTGTAACTGACTGGTTTTCAGCTTAATACAGAGTTTTTCTACTTAGCCAACTCAAGATTCATAAATATTTCTAGTGTAATCTTGTTCTGATGGCATCTTTTTACTATCCTATTATAGTGGTGTTTGCTTATGTTACTCAGAATTCATCTTAGATGCTCTGACTTCCTACATAGACAAACTGACTGTGTGTTTTACAGTTTCATATGTGTATCTCTTGACTAGAACTCTGAAATGCCTTGACTTCCATGCTAAGTAGATAGTTTTGTTTTACTGAAACTATTATGACTCCATAAGCCCAATGTGCATTTGCTAATGTGATTTACAACAAATATCCATTTTTATCTGCTTATTATCCCACATAGAGTTAGCCATCTATATTTCTATAAAAAATCATTAACCCTTGAGAGAGCCCTCTCAGGTTGAGGAGGCTAAGCCTCAATCAAAAGATTGGTTTGAAACAGTTACATGAGATTGATTTGATTGGTAGCCTATCAGGCCTGATTTTGTGATAAAATTTTGAATTTAATGTCAAGGACATCCATCCAATAGACGAGATGGAGATGCACAAGCACACTAGAGAGATGATATCATCTACCTTAACAAGCATTGCAATGAGCCTATCTAAATTGCAGGTATCACTGGCTAACATTCAATCTCAACTCAAAATGGAGAAGATTTCTTCTCTTGCCAAGGATACTAGAATCAAATCCCTGGAGGATTTAGTTGTGAAGAATGGATATGATCCAACAAATGTAGAGGCAGTGGAAGAGATCCCGAAGAAGAAGAACACTGAAATAGCAGCCCTGAGAAAGAAACTTAAAATGTCATCTATTGAAGACCCTTTAACAAAGGACATAGAGGAGAATAAAGCACAAAAATAAGAGATGATGAAGCTGATAATGGAGTAGTGAGCACAACTGAAGCTAATGGAGACAGGGATGGAGAAATTGGTCAAGGAAAAAGAAAAAGTATCAGAAATGGCCATTGTTCCTTTGTATGTTGTTCCTATGGCAGTCATCCCTACAACTACTCCTTTTCAAAAAGTTGGAAGCATAAATCAATACTTTGAAGAATATGAAGATAAGGTTTGACAATGCACATGAAATAGAAATACAGAGAACTCAAAAGCAGATTGAAAGACTAATAAAGGCAGAGAGTGAATCTTCCATTGGTCAGACCATTGTCCAAGAAAAAGAGATTAATTGGATAAGCATAATTGATTCTATGGATGAAATATGGACTTCTATTCATAACATATTTGAACAGAAAGAATTGATTGAACAGGTAAATTATGCCATTGAGAAAGAAACCAAGGAGCTTGCAGGGACGCCTGAGACAACAAATAACATTATCAGTTTTTTAAATTCCAAGAACAGGTTCGAATTAGAGGCACTTGGAGTTGAGGACAGAACAAAAAAAATTCTAGAAGTCAAGAAGGTGCTTAATAAGAAAATCTTGGTCACATAGTTAGAGGAAAAGTGCCATAATTTAGAAGTTGGTGTGAGTAGATTATTTAACAGAATCGAGCCACTGACCAAAAGAGGGTTACCCTCACTGTTTGTAATAAATGATAAGCTTATGCCCAGACAAGACTATGTGAAAAAGCTAAAAGAGATTGCCAAGGACACAACCAAGTTTGCAGGGATTAAATGATCAATGACTGGAAGAGATTTCCTTGAAGCCATGGATACTTACATATTCATCCAGCATGAAATTAAACACATTTTTGTGTTGAGGCCAACTTTTGTGAAATTCACAGAGACAGATGAGATATACCAAAAGCTAATCATAATCAAGATTCCAAATGAACAACAGTGGGAAAAATTGTGTGACTACCAAGAAGGGTGAAAGCCAGCGCATCACCAAATTAGCATAGCTGGCGTATCAAACAACTCACCATATCATCATCATATCATCCAAATCTGCCAGCAATACTAGATCAAATCAAGTAGCAACGACCTTTTGGAGAATAGGGCCAGATGTCAAAGTTAGTCCATTGTGTCCACTTTGTGGTCACACTAGTCAAATTTTAATTATTATTGTAATTAATAATAGTTTTCCCAAGTAAATATGGAAATCACAATAGATTTAGTTAAATACTGCATTCCTTCTAAGTATCAGGGGTTGGACCCTAGATTGTAAAATTGTTCTATTGGAGAATAGTATTTTTTGGAGTTGGAGCATCAATAATAAAAGACCTTTTGAAAGATTCTTAAACTATGTTTATCTGGTGATGTCTTTTATTTGTTATGTTTAATGTTTTCATTGTTATTTCTTTCAGTACAACATATAAATATGATTGTAAAGAAGAAATCTGAAGATTAAGATTTTTTGTTAGAGCACCTTATTTCTGGCTGTGTTTACAATATTAATGTTTTTCTTCTGAAGTCTCGTTAATAAATTCTTAAATGATTTATAACCACTACTAAATTCACTTTTTCTTCATCTCATAATTCATTATTTTTTTAAGATCCAGTAAGTGTAGTAATATTGCCTTGTAAATGCTCTTGAAAATTTGATTGAAAAACCCAGCCTATTATGACTCCATAGCCCAATGGAATTAGTCTAAATAGATCTACTAATCCAACCAAACAATCAATAAAAAATCAATCTTCACTATTATTATAACTAGCCTAAAATCATATTCATAAAACAAAGCTAAATCTAAATAGAGATCCCTCTTTGAGTCTAGGAGGGCTAGATCCTAGGCTCCAAAGTGGTTTTGATGTTGTCCTCTATAATTATTCTTTCCAATATTAAAATTATAGAATGATAACAGACTACTAGGTCACCGTGAACTGCAATATACCACCTTGGTAAAATAAGTATTTACGTACGTGCAGACAATGTCCTCGAATTTTGTGTTCAATGTATCACAATGTACAAGGCAGCCGACTTGGTTACCTATGGCAGGATAGCAACCTAGTGGGGACTTCCAAAATATACCTAAAGGTATGTGGAAGCGCAGTCCGTAGTAGTGTTGTCTAATGCATAATTTTTCGATGAGATCATTCCCATATATTTATCATGCATGGAGCGCCATCTGATATACTCGAAGGTACGTGGAGAACAATCCTATACACTTACGTATGTGGAACGATATATCACCCTTGGAATGTAACACTAAAAAATAATGACAACTCCTACATTTAAATACACTGGAGCACGTTTCTAGCCTAGACCTCTATATGTTTCATTAAATGTTACAAATTCTCCTTATATTGATTTAGAAAATTTTAGAGTTGATCTTTGATTATGTTTTGACTTCAAGACTCAAAACTCGATGTCACTTGAACACACCTATGATGCAACTAATATGAAAAAATGAACTCTTTCCATTTTCATTTTAACAATGAAAGGCATAACTTATTAGTGGAAGAAGATTTCAATCAACAATGAAACAAACAAGTGATGCAACAATCAATCTCCTCAACTTCATTGTTCCAATCAAAATCAAAGCCCTATATGATGCCAGACTATGCAATGTAAATTTAGGCACAATTTCCTGTCCTTTTATGAAAATGAGAATTGTAACTATGCAAATGTAATATGTGCAAGAGAATTATTAAAAACAAAGAGAAGATGATTCCAAATCAGTGAAAGAACAATATAACAAGAGTACTTATGAACAAAAATACCTTCTTTCACTAATGCAATAAAAGAACCATTCAAGTGTAAGTAAAGGAATTTTCAAAAAAAATATGCAACCCATTGAAATCAAATGTGATCTAATATTTCATTAACAGAGAACTCAAATTTAAATTTGGTAAAAATTCCAAAGATCAAAAGAGATGTCACTCAAGGGCGATTAAAACTCATACACAGTTTCAGCACCCCCCCACTCCGACAATTGAGGGGGAATTTTATTTTGCAAAAATGAAAGAAAAAACACACAATTTCACACAAGGGATTGGCTTTTCAAAGACATAGAAAAAATCAGATACTCAATAAAAAATTACTGGACCAAAGAAGAATGAAGATCAAGGCAAAGGAATGTAATTTTTTGCATCCTACAGGAATCAGTGCAGGTGCAGAACATGCACTAGTGCATTGCAACGCAAGCAAAAAGAAGGGTAGGTGCATCGAAGTGCTCTTTCTCTGAACAAAGAATGCGCTAAAGTAGCTTTGGTCAAAAAACGACACAAAAAAAACAAACCAAGTTCAAAAATGTGTTTTCCTAAGGTGAATCAATGTCTAAGTAAGTCAATTGAGGCTACTTCAAGAGGTGAAAAAGACGCTAAGATCAAGGAAACCACTAAGGGAAGAATCGTTCCCCAATGGAGTCGCCAATTTGTTATACGAAATTTTCATGATTGCAGAGAACGGTGAATTCCCTAGATCTAGTGGTATGATCTAGAACAACAAAAAACAAAAAGATTCAAATTTCCCTTAGAGAGATTAGAAAAAGGAAAGAGTCCTACCTGGAATTTGTAGCAAGCCTTCCTTTCCTCCTTGCTTGTAAACTCCAACTCTAGCTTCAAGTGCTATAATTAGAACCTACACATACAACTAAAAAAATTGAAGGAACCACAATCCACATAGCATAATCTAAAATATCTATTCAATGAATCAACATGGCATTGAAATACATGAGTACAAACATAACATACCAAATATAGGAAAACAAGATTCTCTTTGTATTGATAAAGATAGGAAAGAGTTTACAACTATAAATATAAGTTGATCTTGTACATGTCTCCCCAATTTGATTTTTCCTTCCTTGTCACAAGGCACAACTAAACATCAACCCTAATGCATGAATATGGTGACTTGTGTAGGCTCAAATCAACAACATAAGGGAAATATCGATCTCCAAAATCAAACCCAGACCTTATGGGAGGTAGTGAATTTATAGGAGTGTCGTAGTTTAGGAACTCTTCTCCAATTACTAATATAGGCTTTATATCCACTTAAGATGGGAATATGAGCTCAAGGGTTAAGAGATAAAGTCTCTAAGATAGGATTTGAGCTCTATATCCATGGTAAATAGTTAAAACTACCTTGGAGGCTTCTGGAAGAGGAAGCTTTGAAAATATTTTTTTATTTTTTCCAAATTTCTAGAATCGATGCACCTACAAAAGGGAGAAACAAGTGCCGATCCACGCTAGCTAAAAGGCATGCAACATACGTTGAATGTAGGTGGCTAAGGATCCAAGGTGCGATGTGTTAGAAAATCAGAAAGGCAGAAATATCCTCTTGTTCATGATTATTTACTTGTGATATTATTTAGTTCTTATTATTTTCTTCTTATATTTGTTCTTAATAATTCATCAAGAAAATATCAAAGAAAATAGACATAGATCAAGGACACCAAATGTAGGCCAGTAGCCAGGGAAAAACCCCACCCTTGGGGAAAACCCAATCATTAATTCTTCCTCCAATAGTGATTCTTGAGACTCTAGACCTTGACACAAAATTCCTCCACCCTAAGTCAGTCTTCCTTGTGATCCTTCCTAAATTTGGTAGTAGCAACAACAATAGCAGCGCTATGATGACTTGGAACTTCAACCTTGATTCTTGAGACTTTGATCTAGCATCAAAGACTTTGATTTAGTCCCAATACAACTTCTCCAAGAAACAACATTCAGTAAAACAAACTTCGACCTACTCTTCTCTTTGCAGTAGCACCTTGGCAACAACTAATGCAACAATTGTTGCAATAAAACTTTGATAACTTCATTCCCCAAAATTATAGCTCGAAATGCAGAGAGAGCAACACCAAAATTTAGATTTACTTCAACTCTATAAGTATGCCCAAAACCAAATCTAGAAAGTCCTCCTTCAATTCACAATTTTTCCTTGTTGCAGCTATAAAATTGAATTTATGTGTTGCAGTTAGATGGTTCCAAGTGAGTTTGATTGCACTATATATATAGGCTTGATATGACCTCAAATTCCTAGGCTTGATGTCGACTAGGTGTGGAGGCTTCATAAATCATATTTTACTCAATACTTGACCAATGTGCATGATTCAAAAGCCCAATATGGATCAATTTAAATATGTAGTAGTCCTATATACTCAAAATAAAATCTAGAAGTCCACAATTGGGACTTTGAACTAAAATAAATATGACCTAAGCATGAAACCCATGCTTTAATAATTCATTTAATAATAAATAAATAAAAATCTTTGTTCATTTGAAAAGTACAATAAGTATTTACTCAAGTACAATTTATGAAGGCTGAACCTAGTTACATTATTAACCACTCACTATTAACTAGGGAGGTATTTTTTAACTCAATATTACAAGGTGGATCTCAACTATATGAAATATGAAGAATATTTAGACACTTAAATGACATGGACTAGATTCCTCACGAAGGAAATATATCCATTGGTCACTCAATAGTTTAGGCACCACAATGCCATGAACTAGATTCCTGACCACAGAAATCTATCCAAGTGGGGCTAAGATGGAATAAATATTTCAGCCTATATAGGTACCATCACGCTTACTTACTAGCCATCAACATAGGGAACTAGGTGCAAATCCATCCGATGCCACCCTCCGAACTAGACATCAACACAAAGTGCTAGCCAAATGTCTTTCCAGGAAATGCTTCACTCACAAAGCCTCATCACACCTTGATCAAGCAGATCAAGGACAACCGATATCTCTCAATCAAATTGATTGGTAACCAACATGTTATCAAAACCTTCAACAAATTCACTTGTACAAACACAACCCCAATCAAGAATACATATTCAAGTATATAATAAAAGAAAACCTACAAGGCTTCGATGTTGCTCTTCAACTAATTTCAATAGGACTATCAGTTGAATCTTTGAAAGAAAATCCCCCATACACTTTCCTTTCCTACTTTTCATATAGCAACATATTATTCAATCAAATCTTGCTTTCCTTCTTATATCAGTACCAAAGCATTCTCTAATCATGGCTATGATTCTTACTCATGGTATTCACTAATACTTATGACTGTTAGTCCTAGTCTAGTGCAATACACATGAATTAGTGAACCATAACCATTTATTATTTTCTTTGAGCTCCCTCTTAATCTAGGGGTATTTCTTCTATTCAAGCTCCCTCTTAATGTAGGGAGATTTAACTTCTTATTTAGGTTTTGGAGAATATTTCATGGTTTACATCCTTTTCATCATACTTATTAGCTTCTCATCTTCATGATGTACCTGCACAACTTTAAATAACAAGTAAAAACAAAACTATAGAAGCATAAAGTTAGCCATATCAGAGTTACAGAAGTATTTTCAACTTTATACATATAAGATACCCATACAAGAGACATATACCATTCAAAATTTTTGCTAGGGACTTTTATCATAAAACCTAGACTGCTTCGCAATGTTTTTCATTCTATATAGGGTTTCAATGTTTCTTTCGAAGGTATAATATACCTTGCTACAACATTTAGTAAATCCTAGAACCAATATAGATCTACAAGATATATACAAACCTTTATAATTCACATGTTAGACTTTCCACTAGGGATTCATACAAATCCTAGATTTCATAAAAGAGTCAATCAAGATTAATCACAACTCAGACATTGATCAAATTTCACTAGAGTTAGTTACATACCCTAGATTTCAAGTAAAAAACATATCATGAAGAGCTTCTACTAGGGTTTAATGTAAATCATAGAATTCAATAAACACATCATAAGCAACTTCCACTAAGATTCGATGTAAACCCTATATTTTACATATATAAATTCTCAACACACATTATATAGATTCAAATCAACATACATACTAGATAGTTTAATCATTACTAGGATTTATTTATAAACCCTAGACTTTTAAATCATCATCCTAGATATTTCAAACTTTGAATAAGGTTTGTTTTCAACCCCTAGATTCTTAGGACCATTAGAAAATAGGTCAACACACATATCTATGGGATCATCATTATAAGCACATCATATATTATTCAACATTAATAGATTATATATATATTGTCCTAGACTAGGCTAGGGATTCAATCAAGAAAACATATACCTAGGGTTTCACTCCTAAGACTTTCCATAATAAGGGTTTTACCTATATACCTAACCAAAACCTAGGGTTTCGGTTCATTGTCAACGTAAACCATTATTATATCATATTCCAGAGGTTCGATATTTCTAACAACATTATTTTAACTCAAGCAAGTTTAGAGCTTCCATGATCAATTCAAAATCCCAAACTCGACATTATCAATATGTTTATCAGGATGGCAATTTCTTCATAAATATCCCTAAATAGGTTTATGGTTTCACACATTATCAACATACCCTTACATTAGGGTTTTCTGGAGAACCTCCTTAAGGTTCTATTTAGATATGCAGTTATAGGTGTATATGGTGGGTATATTCATCAGGTGATAAATCATCCCAAACAAGAATCCTTTTAGGATTCAGTAGTGCTAAACATAACAACAATTAGTGACATAGAAATGGATATTTCAAAGAGAGTAACAAGATTATATGTTTCAATACATACCTTTGATTATTTGACAAACCTTTTGACTTGTATTTCCTTCTTATTTGATCCTTCAAATCTTCTCCATGATTCTAGAACATCCAACAGATTGATTCCTAGACAAGGAAATCGAGCTAGATAAGTGATTAGTAATTAATATAATCAAAATCTTACGTAAGTACATGAAGACCAATAGAGGGATGAGATAATTATATTGAGGGGTTGTTGTGGGCTCCCTCCCAAGCTTGAGGGAAAACCTAAAACTTATAAAACAAAGAAATATATTTTCAAGAAGATGTTAAACCTATACTACATTAAATATACAAATGGAATATAAAAGAGAAGGGGTTTAATAGTGCAAGTCCCTCAACTATTATTTGGGCTTTTATTTCTTGGGGGATGATGTTTCTTCAACCATGTTAGCATGATATCTGTCTATTTTATTTCTCCTAGGATTGTCAAGGAAATCACTCATATAGTGTCCCATCTCGTGACAATGATAACACTCAATTTTGGACATATCAACCTTCTTCTTTGATTCCTTCTTCTCGAATCTTCCTTTATGATGAGAAACATAAGAATTTGAAACTTTTTCATTGTTGGTTACCATGGAGACTTTTAATTATTCTTGACTACATGTTGTCCATAACTCCTCAAATGTGGGTGTTTCTTTCTCGTTGTTGAGAGTCGAAGCAAAAGAACCCCAAGAAGGTGGTAATCCTAGAATGGTTGTAATAACTAGTTCTTTATCTGGCACTATTTCATCAATGGCAAGAAGCTCATCCCTTATCCTTGTTATCCTCGCGAAGAAAGATGAAACAATATCCTCCTTTTTCATCTTAGTATTTCTTAGTTCATTTTTAGGCTTGCCACTTTTCCAATGTTCTTGACGGTGAATATTTATTACAAAGTGTCATACATTTCCTGAGCATGATCAATATTTTATATGAAGGGGACAATATTATTATTTATGCCTTCAACCATCAAAGCTGTATCTAGATATTCTCTAGTTATTATTATTTTCTTCTTATCTTTATTCTCATTAGTTCATCAAGAAAATATCAAAGAAAATACACTTAGATCAAGGACAATAGATGTAGGCTAGTAGCCAGGGCAAAAACCCACTCTTGGGGAAAGCCTAGTCAATAATTCTTCCTTCAATAGTGATTCTTAAGACTCTAGAGCTTGACCTATACTTCCTCCACACCAAGTCATCCCTCCTTGTGATCCTTTCTGAATTTGGTAGTAACAAAAGCAGTAGGAGCACTATGATGACCTCGAACTTCGAACTTGCTTCTTGAGACTTCGATCTTGAGGTATATAATTTGATCTAGATTCAAAGACTTTGGTTTAGGCCCAATAAAACTTCTTCAAGCAGCAACAGTCAGTAAAACAAATTTTGAATTCCTTTTCTCTTGGCAGACACCTTGGCAGCAACTGATGCAACAACTGTTGCAGTAAAAATTAGAGAACTTAAATCTCCCAAACTATAACTCGAAATGAATAGAGAGTAGCACCAAAATTCTAATTTTCTCCAACTCTATAAGTATGCCCAAAACCTAATCCAGAAAGTACTTCTCCTCCAATTCACAAATTTTCCTTGTTGCTGCTATAAAATCGAATTTCGGTGTTGCAGTGAGTTGGTTCCAATGAGTTCGATTCCACTGTCTATATAAGCTTGATATGAGCTAAAATTAATGGGCTTGAGGCCGACTGGATTACCTTAAGGTTGAATTGGTGTGGAGTCTTCATAAATCATATTTTACTCAATACTTGACCTATTTGCATGATTCAAAAGCCCAATATGGATCAATTTAAAACTACAATAATCCTATAGACTCAGAATAAAACCTAGAATTCCACAATTGTGACTTTGACCTAAAAAAAATATTACCCAAGCATGAAACTCGTGCTTTAATAAGTCATTTAATAAGAATATAAAATTCTTTTCTTTATTTTTTTGACAAGTACAATAATTATTGACTCAAGTAAATTTATGAAGACCGAACCTAGTTGCATTCTTCAACATGGTGGGGCCAAAATAATCTTTTTGAGCTAATTGTCTAAGAAACTCGGACTTGTTGGAGAAATAATGCTCAAAGATTTGTGAAGGGGTTATGACAAAGTGCTACAAGATGTTGATTGATCTGATTTACATGCCTATTTTGCTGATGTGACAAAATGTCCTGTAATAGATTGAAAATTATACACAATCTCATACTGTCATTATTTGTAGTGATAATAGAAAATAATATACTTCAAATGAATTTTAAAACTACCTTTTCCAACATGGGATCAAACATCAAACAATTGTGCCTTATAATCCTCAACAAAACAATGTAGTTGAAATGATGAACAATACAATCTTAAATATTGTACGTTCAAAGTTTCTTTTCAAGATTTTTAAGCTTATGTTTTGGGTTGATGTAGTTATATTTGTTGTGTATATTAAGAATAGGTGTACATATCATGCTCTAAAAAAAATGACTCCCTATGAAATGTGGTATGGCCACATTCCTTCAGTAAGGCATATTAGGGTTTTTGGTTCCACCTGTTATGCCTTCATATGTAAGGAACATAGAAACAAACTCGGTGCAAGGATTTGGAAATGTATCTTCTTGAGGTACTTAGATATCGCCAAATCATATCATATTTATGTCGAAGTACATAATAAGTTCATAATATCTAGAGATGTGATCTTTCTTGAATATTCCAAGACTGACAATGTTGTTGAGTGACAACTTGATCGCTTGTATAGATTCATGCATGCAAAGTATTTTAAAGAATTTGATAATGAGATTCCAAATCTTAAAGGGGGGATCACTATACTAGATCAATATGTGTAATATCCTTTTGAAGCACTCTCTCCCCTTCATGAAGCTCCAAACATTGATCAAGAATGCACTTTGAGTGAAGTGATTGAGAGAATTGGGAGGCTAAATCTTCATTCATCCCCATATCAATGAACTAAAAATCTTTGGCCATCTCATAAAGGTCCTAAAAAATGGGTCACAAAGACACTTAAAAGTGTTCATCTCGATGAGGTTGGAAATACGGGAACAAGAAGCTCAACTAGATAGAATGGAGGTGATGTAGGCGATTCTGATTCCGTTGTTGAGATGAATGTTTCGTATGATTTTGAACTAAATTTGTCTACATAATTTGAACCAAATTCCTTCAAAGAATATACTTCTCATGATGAATGGAAAGAATCGATGTAGAAATAATATGATGCTTTGATAAAGAATGGAACGTGGAAGCTTGTTGATCCTCCACTGGGAACGAAACTAATAGGTTGCAAGTGGGTCTTCAAAAATAGGTATAAATAATATGGCTCACTTGAAAAGCATAAATCTAGGTTCGTGGAAAATAGTTTTGCACATAAGGAGGGGGTTTATTATGAGGATACCTTCCCCCCCACAATAAAATGGGCTACAATCTAGACTCTCTTTTCCTTTGCAGCTCAAAACGGTTGGAAAGTCCATCAAATGAAAGTAACAAGTGATTTCTTGAATGGAGATATGAAAGAGAAATTTTTTATATCCCAACCAGAAGGTTTGATCATGAAGGGTTAGGAACACAAAGTATGCAAGCTTGTCAAATCCTTGTATGGCCTCAAACAAGCACCACGAGCCTGGTAAAAGAAATTGACTATGAATCTTATGAAACTCAATTTCAAACCCTATGATATTGATAATGTAACTTTGTTTGTCAAGAAATTTGGAAAAACATTTGTATATGTTGTAGTGAATGTAGATGATATTTTTATGATAGGGAAAAATGAAAATTACATTGCATCCATAAAGAAATAATTGAGGAAAGGTTTTGAAATGACAGATTTGGGATACATTCATTACTATCTTGGTATTGAAGTAACCCAACATCCAAAGTTTATATTCCTCTCTTAGAAGAAGTACATTGGATATTTGTTGAACCGGTTTGACATGGTTGAGTAAAATCCTTTGATTACTCCAATGGAACATAATTTAAATCTCACATCCACAGAAGGAAATGAATTTGACAACGCAACAAAGTATAGCCATCTCATAAGAAGTCTCAACTACCTGACTACTACTAGACTAAAAATTTAATTTGTTGTTGGAATCCTCTCTAGTTTTATGCAAAAGCAATGTGAGGGTCATTGGTCTACTGAAAAAAGAGTTCTAAAGTACATGAAGGAACTCAAAATTTTGGACTGAAGTATACACATATGGATGACTTCAGCTTGATTTCAGATTTTTATGGAGATAAATACATTGGAGTAGCTACTTTAGGTTATATTATGAGTCTTGGATAAGGAATTTTATTATTAAGTTCATGCAAACAATAAATTCCAGTAAATTCCAAAACTGAGGCAGAATATGTGGCAACAACTGAAGCAATGAAGGAAATTGTGTGGCTCAAGAAAATATTGCAAGATTTGTAGGAGAAACAAATGCATTCAGCTCCTCTTTTGATTGACAACACTTCTAGAATAAAGTTGGCCAAGTAACCAAATTTCCATGATCGAACCAAGCACATCAATAAAAGGTATCATCTGATTCAACATCTTGTTGAGGCCAATACTATCCACCTAATACATTGTTCCACAAATGAGCAGATTGCATATTTGTAAATTTTTGTAGATGTTCTATGCTTGGAGCAACTTTACTTCTTTCACAGCAATCATATAAATAGTTAAGTAAAATGCAGATAGAACATATAAGTGGATCTTATAGAAGACAAATCAGAAACAGGAAAAATGTGGTGGTGCGTTACGGCGGTCAACAGGATGCTTCAACCAGCAAAGTCTCCTTGGTCAGCCAACCCAGAATGTGTCACAACAGTCCTCCAATCAGCAAACGAGTCAACCCAAGTCAACTCCAAAAAAAGTCAACGTTGTCCTGAAAAAGTCAACGCAGGGTAGCAAGCTAAAAGTCAACGCAGCAGCAGATTGGTCAACCCTTTGACCTCGATTTCTATGCCAAATAGTACGGCCTTCCAAAATCGAACTTCCCACAAATTTTCAGCCCAATTGGACCATGCGTTGACTAAAGTCAACGCTGTTCAAACTTTCTCCAAAACCCTAACTACAGAAAATCGTCCTTCAACTCAGCCGTACAGTTTTGTCCTTCTTCTCCTTCACACGTGTGGGCTGAACTCGTCCTCCAAGGAGCTCGTACTATCTCAGATGAAAGAAGAAGATGTGAGTTGTGTTGTGATGAAATGCTCTCCAACTTTTCCTATATTTATATCCATCATTGGGCGTGTGACACATCTGCTGGGGGTGTGAAACCTTAAGGCCGACCTGCACATATAATTAATTATAAATAATAAATTCAAAATAAATGTTCTACTCATCGGATTAAGACATATTATATATGGATTTTACACCTCTCCGAAAGAGGAATCCAACAAAAATATTAGCCTCTTAATCTGAGCATCATAACATGGAGTTTGGACCTAGTTGTCCAAATTTAACACTCCCTCTCAACTAGGGAGAACTCCATCCATCGGTGCAATCAAACATCGTGCGTCATCCCGCCGTAACTTGCTTTGCTGGCCTCTTTATTTCAGAACAAAAGTGGGTCAGTCACAAAGACATCATCCCCCGACTGACATAATCAGTCCAAAGGTTCAAAACCTCTATCAAACTCATGAAGAGTATCCAACCAACCCAAAGTTGGTTCATCTGACCCGAGGTCAGGCAGAGGTCCCAGACCTCACTAAACTTGATCCCAGATCAAGTGGTTGGACCGTGCCATCCTAGATAGAGAGTACGGCAATCTCTGATGCGTCCATCGGTCTTTGCTAATAGTCTCTAGCTTTTCCCACCTCATTGGCCAAATGAGAGGTACTTCCCATGAGCCCTGAACTCAATGGGTAGGATGCATACGGGGCACAGATAAATGAGAGGCGAACCAGCTCAATAATCACAAGGGTGAGGCAGAAGCATTATGAGTGCTTATAGCTCCGAGAAGCTATCCCCAAAGCCCCCCAGAGCTCCCAGAGCTCATCGTCCAACAGGACCCACATCATAGGGTCTTTCCACGACACCAAGACTCTCACGGAAGGTTAGGAACTTGACCTTCCCCGGGGGCTTAGTGAGAATATCCGCGACCTGCTCATCAGTTCCTATATGATCGAGCCTTACGGCGCCTCGCTGTACCATATCCCGGATAAAGTGGTACCTGATATCAATATGCTTGGATCGGTCGTGGAACACAGGATTCTCAGTCATACGAATCCCACTCTGATTATCACGGAGTATCACAGTGGTATCTAGCACATGTCCAAACAGCTCACTAAAGAGCTTCCGCAACCAAACTGCTTCACAACAGGCCATACTAGCAGCAATGTATTCGGCCTCCGCGATGCTCAAAGCCACCGACTTCTGCTTCCTGCTCATCCATGAGATCGAAGCAGAACCAAGATTGAAGCAGCATCCCGATGTGCTCTTACGATCCACCACACTGCCATCCCAATCGGCATCAGTATATCCACGGAGTATCACACTCCCGGCAGTGTATCTCAGCCCATGGTTTATCGTGCCCCGAAGATATCTCAAAAGATTCTTGGCACCAACCCAGTGAAAATGATGAGGCTCAACCATCTGTTGACTCAAAGTGTTCACTGCAAAACATATATCCAGTCGGGTGTTCACTAAGAACATCAAAGCTCCTATGAGTTGACGATACTCAGTAGGATTGGCCAAGATAGGCCCAGCAGCGCTGCCACTCAACTTCTTAAAGTTGAGTTCCATCGATGTCGACACGGACTTACAGTCCACCATCCCAAATCTTTCCAGAAGCTTCACAATATATTTTCCTTGAGAAAGGAAAATCTCTCCAGGTCTCTGCCAGACCTCCAGGCCTAGGAAATAGTGCATCAGTCCTAGGTCTTTCATCTCGAACTCAGCAGCAAGCTCCCTCTTATATTGATGAATGAGAGGTCAGCACATCGGGAAAACATAAGTCCACCTCTGACACTAGAATGAGAGGCTTCCCATGTACAACCTTGAAGTAAAGGTTCGGATCAACATTACTTCGAGTGAAGCCCAGCTTCATCAAGTAACTATCCATCCTCTCGTACCAAGCTCTGGGTGCTTGCTTTAACCCATAGAGGGCTTTCTTCAACCTGCAGACATGAGTGTCTCGATCCCGAACTTCAAATCCCAGAGGTTGTTCCACATACACCTCTTCCTTTATTGCACCATGCAGAAAAGCGGTCTTGACATCCATCTGATGAAGACTCCATCCTTGCGTAGCAGCAAGGGCTATGATTGATCGAATGGTGGTATATCGTGCCACAGGTGCAAATATGTCATCATAGTCTATTCCTTCCTTTTGAGAGAGGCCACGGGCAACAAATCTTGCCTTGAACTTTTCAGCACTCCCATCAGATCCATGTTTGATCTTGTAGAGCCATTTCGCGGTGACAACTGATTTGTCCTTAGGTCTCGGGACCACATCCCAGACATCATTCTTCATTATGGACTCATATTCTTCGTGCATAGCATCCTTCCAGACTTGATGCTTTACGACTTCCTCAAAAGATCCAGGTTCAGATTGTACAATAGTACTCATGGCAGCTAGATACCCTTGGTATCTGCACGGCTTCTTGCTTTCTCGGAATGTCCCCCTTGGGGCAGCATGACCCTCAGCATCTTCAAGGGTATCCCTGAGCCATGATGGTCTCTTTCCCAGTGAAGGAGATGGATCAATAGGGTCCATTGGTCCTTCAATATCAGGCATTGTCTCATCCTGCGGTTCTTCCAGATTTTCAGGCCTTTCTTCATGATTTTCTCCAGATCTTGGAAGATCTACTACTTTCTTCAGGGAAGCATCTTCGTCAAAAGTGACATCATGGCTTATCTCTACTTCCCTTTGACCCGGTACATAGACTCTATAGGCCTTAGAAGTCTCACTGTAGCCCACAAACATTCCTTTCTTCCCAGTAGCATCCAGCTTACTTCTCTTTTCTTTCGGCACATGAAAATAGACAGGACATCCAAAAATTCTAAAATGTGAGACATTAGGTTTCTTACCAGAGAAAACCTCTTCGGGAGTTTTGGAGTCCAAAGCGGAATGAGGGCATCGGTTTTGAATGTACACAGCAGTATTTGCAGCTTCTCCCCACAGAAACTTTGGTAGACCCTGGTCACATAGCATGGCACGGGCGGCTTCCACAATAGTCCTATTCTTGCGTTCAGCAACACCATTCTGCTCAGGAGTATATGCAGTGGTAGTCTCCCTCTTAATGCCAGCTTCTCTGCAAAAGTCTTTGAACTCATTTGACTCATATTCAGTGCCATTGTCAGTCCTCAAAATCTTGATCTTCTTTACGGTCATATTTTCCACCAAGGCTTTGAAGGTACGGAACCACATGAAAGCCTCATCCTTCTTCTTCAAGAAGTATATCCAGGTTTTGCGAGAGAAGTCATCAGTGAATGTCATGTAGTAAGAACATCCTCCCAGGGATGTCACGGGCAACATACGAGATAGATCAGAATGGACCAGTTGCAAAATATCAGATGTCTTTGTGACACTTGAGGGGAAAGGTCCCCTTGTATGCTTTCCTTCGGCACAGCCCTTACATACACCTTCATGATTATTTCCAAAGTCAGGCATCCCTGTCACCACCTTCCTTGCTTCGTGAAGGGCCTTGTAATGAAGGTGTCCAAACCTTCGGTGCCATAGTTCGGTTTGACGGATAGTATCACATGTCATTGCTCCCAGCGGACTCCCTCCAACCTGGTAGAGTGTGCCAACTCTAAAACCAATCGAGATAGCTTCCTTGAAGCTCTTCTTCCACATGAGCACCTTTCCATCAGAGAATGTTACATTGAATCCTTTGTCTTCCATGGTTGATACAGACACAAGGTTCTTCTTTAATTTTGGTACATAGAATACATCTTGCAAATGTAGGACTTGTCCTTGAGACAAGTGGAGGGTCACAGTCCCTGTCCCTTTCACAGGATATGTGGCATTATCCCCAAGGATAATTTCTAGATTAGTATCCCTTTCAACCATGTCAGAGAGTGCTCCCTTGAATCCGGTGATGTGTCTTGAGGCACCACTATCGATTAGCCAGACATCCATAGTGTCGGGCGGAGATGTAGCAGAGAGAGCAGATACAAGAATATACTCATTTCTTTTATCAACAACATTAGACTCCTCATGCCTGGTATTTCTAGACCTTTTAGAAGGTTGATTGTTTCCACCAAAGTGAGCCTTCCTCTTTCCTTTGGATTTGTCATTTCTTCGATTCCCATTCCTTCGGTTGTTGTTGTTATCATCACTATCGGGAGAATCCTTCTTGAAGGGGCATTCTCTAGCATAGTGACCAGGCCTATGGCAAGTGAAACACTTACCCTTCTTTTCTTGAGTCCTAGTTCTTCCTTTGTCCTTAGAACCACCAGAGTTCTTCTTTCGGGAATGAGCACCATAGGCAGCATTCCTGTCATTATCGAATTCCTTCATCCTTGTTTCTTCTTGCATACATCTAGACAGAAGCTCATCAAAGTTAGGAATGGTATTATTGTTGAGAATGGTAGTTGTGAATGCTTGCCATTCATATGGAAGTCCTCCAAGTGCGGTGAGAACCATCTCACGATCAGCTATTGTCTCCCCAATAGCTAGCAGATTGTTCCTGGTTTCGGTCAACTTCATAAAGAAAGTTTGAATAGACTCGTCTCGACCCTTCTTCATATTCCTCAACTTGTTCTTGAGGAATAGCACTTGGTTCACATTGTTTACTTGGAACATAAGTATCAATTTGTCATACATCTCCTTGGATGTACCTAGTTCAGATATGTAGGCAACCAGACTCTTATTTATGGATTCCCTGATCAGCAGCTTTGCTCTGATTTCTCCCTTCTTATACTTGTTTCTAACAGCTGCAGAGGCATTGGATGGAGGTTCTTGAATCTTCCCTGTCACATGATCCAAGAGATCATGATCTTCCAATTTGAGATCTAATATCATCTTCCAGGCATGGAAGTCATCCCTTCCAGTCAACTTGTCATTCTCCTTGAATTCAAGACTAGTGGAACCCATTTCTTCCGGTGGTGATTGCTAAAGATAGAGTTTGTCTTCACCTCAGCTCTGATACCATGTAAATTTTTGTAGATGTTCTATGCTAGGAGCAATTTTACTTTTCTCACAGCAATCATACAAATAGTTAAGCGAACTGCAGATAGAACATATAGGTGGATCTTACAGAAGACAAATCAGAAACAGGAAAAATGTGGTGGTTCGTTACGGCGGTCAACAGGATGCTTCAACCAGCAAAGTCTCCTTGGTCAGCCAACCCAGCATGTGTCACAACGGTCCTCCAATCAGTAAACGAGTCAACCCAAGTCAACTCCAAAAAAGTCAACGTTTATCACCGAAAAGTCAATGCGAGACGACAGCCTAAAAATCATGTTGACCAGTTAGTCCAACCCTTTGACCTCGATTTCTGTGCCAAATAGTACGACCTTCCAAAATCGAACTTCCCACAAATTTTCAGCCCAATTGGACAATGTGTTGACCAAAGTCAACGCTGGTCAAACTTTCTGCAAAACCCTAACTGCAGAAAATCGTCCTTCAACTCAGCCGTACTGTGTTGTCCTTCTTCTCCTTCACACGTGTGGCTGAACTCGTCCTCCAAGGAGCTCGTACTAACTCAGATGAGAGAAGATGTTGTGAAGTTGTTGTGATGAAATGCTCTCCAACTTTTACTGTATTTATATCCATCATTGGGCGTGGCTTGTCTAGCTGGGGGTGTAGAACCTTAAGACCCATTGCACATATAATTATTAAGAATAATAAATTCAAAATAAATGTTCTGCTCATCGGATTAAGACATATTATATATGGATTTTACACCTCTCCGAAAGAGGAATCCAACAAAAATATTAGCCTCTTAATCTGAGCATCATAACATGGAGTTTGGACCTAGTTGTCCAAATTTAACAATCTTTCTTTCCCAAATCATTTGGAAGAGAAAAGTTTGAAAGATTCATAATGATGCTTGGACTCAACGACATACATTCAGATTAACGAGGGGAAAGTTGACACCTAATCCTAAGGAATTGGGAAACTCATGCAAATATTGTAAATAGGAAAATAAGGAAGTTGAAGAGAAACTGTAATTTGAATTGCAAGAGTCTCCTTCATAATGTATATATCAATAAAATCTTAATGAAAATCTCATTAATTCATTTGGAGTTACAAACGTTACCTCACATAGTTGAACAATCCTTTCTTTATTTTTTGTAAAAAGATTCATTCATAGCTACATTGCTATCCTTGGAGTTTTAATTTCAAATTCAATGGGAAATAGAACAGTCTTACCGAACACTAGTTAATAGGGTGTAAATGCAGTTGAATTTTTCGATATGGTCTAGTAGGCCCATACTACTTCTTGAAATCTACTGTCCCAATCCTTTTTATGAAACTAATTTTTTATTGTAAGTATATTTTCTATTTCTATTTTAGTTACTTCTACTTACCCATTAGCTTGAGGATGGTATGGTATAGTCTTTCTATGCTTTATTTTGTAAAAAATCATGATATTTTTCACTAGCTTGGATGTGAATTTTGTCGCTTTGTATCATACAATTTCTTTAGCCACTCCATATCTAGTGAAAATTTTATCATACCAATTTTTTTCTTTTCTCTTATTTTCTATATATTTCTTGTGATTGCACTTCCACCCACTTAGTTCGATAGTTTATACATACTAATATGTATTTAAATTGATTTGATGGTTGGTTGAATGGTCCTAAAAAGTTAATTCTCCATTTTTGAAATGGTTCTAACGAAATCATGGGTTGCATAGACATTTCTTCTATTTTAGTAGGTTTATCCATTCTTTGACATATATCACAAATCTTTCGAAAGTATTATGTGCACTTACCCCTGATGATGGACTCATTTAAGAAGTCCGAAACGTTGGGTCATTAATACACTCGAATAGGTTATTCGTCTATTCTGAAAACTATTTCACCTGTATGGACTCTCTTTTAAAAAAAATATATCACAATGTCTCACATACTCTTGCATCTCTAAGTAGTGTTGGCCAATAATATCTCGTAGAGAGTACTTTCTTTGTAGTTCTTGTGGCTGCAAAATAAACACCACATGGCTCGTCATGACAATCCCTTAGACTATGTATCTCCTAAGAATATGATCTGGTCCCATTTTGAATAAATATCCTTTTACCAACATACATGGTGCATTTTTTCTAATCAAAGTATTCATTTCCTTGGATGACAAATACTGAGGCAGCTTGTGTGCAACCAAGTAGTTTGCTATATCTTCAAACCAGGGTGTCATCAATGATACTACAAACAGATGTTCATCCATAAAGTAATAATCCAATGGTTCATTTTATATCTCACTAGTAATCCTTGATAAAAAATTTACAACCACATTATCACGACCAAGTTGATCAAGTATAGCTATATCAAATTCTTAAAGAAGTAAAAGCCAACGAATTGTTCTGCCACTAATAATAGGTTTAGTCATTAAATATATAATGGATGAATGATATGTATATACAAAAATAGGATATCATGTGATGTAGTGTCTAAACTTTTTAATTGCGTACATTGCCACCAAAAACTTTTTTCTCCCTCATGATGTAATGCAACTTTGCATGAATGATATTTTTGTTGATATAATAAATGCCTGAATTGCTTCATCTTCTATCTTTCCTAAAACAAAACCCAAACTTTTATAATAAGTATCAAAATAAATATGAAATGGTAATTACCAAGTCAGTCGTTGTAAAATAGGGTTAGTGGTTAATTTCTCTTTTAGAGTTATAAAGGCTTGTTGCAAAGTTGTTTTCCAAACAAATTCAACATCTTTGGTATGTAAGAAAAACATTGGTGAAGCTATCTGGCTTAAAATTTATACAAAACTTCGGTAGTATTCAACATGGTCTAAGAAAATTCTCACATCCCTTTGCTTCATAAGAACATATAGGTTTTTGTTAACAATAATTTTTGTAGGGTCTACCTTTATTCGTTGAGGTGAAACATGAAATCCCGAGGCAATCCCTTTATTCATCATCAATTTTTTTTTTTGTATCACTTAATGAGAGATGATACTCAATGCATGTTTGTAGTTATTTTTCTAAATTAGATAAGGCTTCCTCAAATTCATTTCCAAAATTAGTGAATTCATCCATGAAAACCTCAACATTTTCTAGAAAAAGGTTATAAAATATACTTAGAAGAACCCTTTGAAATGTTGCAGGCGCATTACACAATCTAAATGGCAGGTATTTATATGTGAAAGTTCCTCAAGGGCAAGTAAATGTAGTTTTATATTGGTCCTTGATAGAATCTGTATCTAATTATACCCATTGAAACCATCTAAAAAGTAAAGTTACTTTTTCCCCACAAAAGTGTCCAAAAATTGGCCAATAAATGATAGTGGAAAATGATCCCTTCGAGTAGTTTTATTGAGCTCTCCATGTTCTACTCACATTATCCAATTGCCCCCTTTTTTGGAACTATAACAAGTTGTGTGTTGAAATTTGCAATAAGAAATGGTGAAATTGACAACCAGAAAAGACAAAAATTGACCACATACTAGTGTGGGATTCCAGTCACACATTGGTGAGGAATTTAGTTACACATTAGTGCTAAATGTGGGCGTCTAATTTATTTATCTCTTAAATAAACTGGAAAATAAATTGTAATTTCATCTCATAACAACTTGTATCAGTTAAATAAGTCAGAAAGACTAAGTTAGCTCAAGAATTAGAGTTGAGGGTCAAAGGTGAGGCATGTAGAGTGATTCTAATATTTTGGGGGTCCAGTTTCAGTTAATGCACTAGTGGGGTGCATGCGTAATCAGTGAACTCAAATTAATTGAGGTAAAATCAATTTAAGTAGTTGTAATTGAGTGATGAGCTAGTGAGAGGTCTAGTGAATTAAATTATATTTAATTAACAAGTAGTGATCAATCAGATAACTGATGATTCACTATTAATAGTTGCATGCATGTCAATTTTGATGACGACCCAGTTGAGACAGAGGTTAAAGGGAATATAACTATCAGTTGTATTATTAGCAAATTGCTCAGGCGCAATTATAAAGTCACAGGAAGGTTCACGATGGATTGTGCAGTCAAGGAAGGTTTATTATCCTATTTAATAGGGATTAATTTCTTAGGTATTTCATGAGCAAGGCTGGGCTAAGAAGGGGTTGAGAATTGGCTAAGTGTTTTTCAAATTTTCCTGAGAATTCATAGTCATTTTTGAGCAGGATCAGAGTGAGACAGTCAGGAGAGTGCGGGATTTTCTTGGTGTGAGAAATCATTTTATTATTTCATGATTCTTTGACTATGTAAAATATATGATATATGGGTTTTGAGCAAGTGATTTCCCTAGATACATCTTGTGTTGTGTGATTGATTTACTTCTTTCTCTTACTTGCATGTGATTAAGTGATCGTGTTTTATATTCCGAAAATATAGTAGAAGGATCCAATATCTTGTTTTAGTACATTACATGATCGGATTGAATCCATTGGTATAGAGTTTATATATAATTTCTACATGGTATCAGAGCACCGCGAAACAAAATAGAAGAGAAGAAATTGAGTTTGTCTTGAACATGTTCAAATTTGCAGATTTATTCTTCAGGATCCAACAACAGATCAAGATGTCTTTCAAAGGCCTTAGACTCGAATTTGCACTTGAGGGAAATTCAAATTATATTGCATGGAAGGACATGATGGCGACAATGTTGCAGGAAAATAGGTTGAAGTAATTCATAGATTTTGATATTCCCAAGCCCGCAGCAGCAGATGCCCAAATTCTTGATGCATGGCAGAAGAAGGTAGCAAAGGTGAGAAGAATATTGTTAGAGGGAGTTCAAGATCATATTATCTCGAGTCTCCATGGGATGGCGACTCCATATGCTATGTGGAAGGCCTTGACAGATATGTTTCAGAACAACAGTGACCAAAGGAAGTTGGCGCTGAAGGACAAGCTTATAAAGATCAAGAAGGAGGAGGGTGAGACGGTACCAACATACTTGGTGAATATCACTCAATGTCAAGATGAGCTTGGAAGTGTTGGTGTGACTGTAGCCGATGATGAATTGGATATCTTAGCACTTCTAGGCCTTCCTAAGATCTGACATAGTTACTAGGACTTTGTGAATGAGAGGGAGAAATTTCCAGACTGGGAGCATTTGTGGTCCGAATTGGTTATAGAAGAGATAAGGTGAAGCACCAGAGACGAGACCTCCAACACCAACAAAGAAGAAGATTTTGCATTGGTTGAAAAAGGAAAGAAAACCAAGGGAATGAAGTCCCAAGGCGAAGAGGGCAAGAGAGACTTGTCCAAGATTAGATGTTTTCACTATCATGAGCATTGACACTATGCTTCAAATTGTCCATAGAAGAAGGAAAGCAAGAAGGAGCCTGCAGTTGCAATGGGTGAAGCATTGGCTTCACAGTTCAAGCTTTCTTTTAGTCTCATTGCATGCATGGCCATCACTGTAATGAGATGCATGTGATATCTAGACAGTGACGCCTCGTTCCATATGACAGGGAATAGAGATCTCTTCAGTGAATTGGAGGAGAAGGACCTCCAGCAGAACATAGAGTTTGGATATGACAGGAGGTATAGCGCGACCGACATAGGTACAGTTAACTTTCAGAGGGAGTCTGGCTCCCCTCTCAGACTAGTAGACGTTTTATATGTTCCAGGCCTAAAGAAGAATATTGTTTCCGTAGCGGTATTGGAAGACCATGGTTATGATGTTATGTTTAGAAAATGAAAAATTTTCCTTAAAAACATAGCCACAAGATAGGTGAAACAGATCGGTGTAAGAGTCAAGAACCTATATTCTCTCTAGGTCGAGGAGGCATGCAAAGCTTTGAGGAGAAAAGCAGTGGTTAATTACTTGGTGGTTGAGAGGGAGAAATTATCTCTCAACATGTAGCCTCAAAAGCAGTCTCATAAGGTTGTGGAGCAGCCAAAATTGGAGAAGCAGAGAGGAGACCGAGTGGAAGAGTCCACTCAAGCATAGACCTCCAGGAGGGGGAAATTTCGAGCCAGAAGGGCATAGGGAGTACATGCAGCTATACCTACAGGTGTGAGGTGGGGCAATGTGTAGATATAATTCTAAGAAGAAATTTGGGTAGGGTCCATTGAGATGGTGTGTCTCATGGATCGAACTTGGCTATGAGGAGCCCATAGTACAATAGTAGCAGGAAGGATCGGTTAGATTGATGCAGTCAAATGTCAGAAAGAAAAAATCAGAGTGATAGATTTCAGATACTGGAGCGCATATCAGAGTTAGCAGCAGTGCAGAGTGCATGGATGCAAATGTCAGCAGCAGAGTAGAGAGTCCATTAGATAGGTGCAATAACTAGTAGCAGTCAGAATAATCTGATGATAGATGCATTATACTGATTTATTTGTTTAGAGGCTATTCAGTTTTAGGGGTTTCATGTGCAAACAACACTAGAGAATGATTTCATGCAGAACATTCCAAAGGTACCAGATTAGGATAGATTGAATTCCTTTCTTGTTGAGAGGGAGTGTTGAAATTTGCAACAAGAAACAGTGAAGTTGGCAACCAGGAAGGAAAAAAATTGACCACATACTGGTGTGGGATTCCACTCACACATTGGTGAGGAATTCAGTTACACATCAGTGCTAAATGTGGGTGTATAATTTATTTATCCCTTAATAATTGGAAAATAAATTGTAATTTCATCTCATAATAACTTGTATCAGTTAACTAAGTCAGAAAGACTGAGTTAGCTCAAGAAATTCGAGTTGAGGGTCAAAGGTGAGGCATGTAGAGTGATTCTAATATTTTTGTGGTCTAGTTGCAGTTAATGCACTAGTGGGGTGGATGTGTAATCAGTTAACTCAAATTAATTGAGTTAAAATCAGTTTAACTAGTTCTAACTGAGTGATGAGCTAGTGAGAGGTCTAGTGAATTAAATTATATTTAATTTGCAAGTAGTGATCAATCAGATAACTGATTATTTGCTATTAATAGCTGCATGCATGTCAATTCTGATGACGACCCAGTTGAGACAAAGTTTAAAGGGAAGATAAATATCAATTTTATTATTAGTAGATTTCCCAGACACAATTATAAAGTCACAGGAAGGCTCACGATGGATTGTGCAGTCAAGGAAGGTTGATTATCCTATTTAATAGGGATTAATTTCCTAGGGATTGCATGAGAAAGGCTAGGTTAAGCATGGGCTGATAATTGGCTAAGTGTTTGTCAATTTTACCTGAGAATTGCTAGTCTATTTTGAGCAGGATCAGAGTGAGACAATCAGGAGAGTGAAATGTTTTCTCGGTGTGAGAAAGCATTTTATTGTTTTATGATTCTTTTACTATGTAAAATATGATAGAGGAGTTTTGATCATGTGATTTCCCCATATACATCTTGTGTTGTGTGATTGATTTAGTTATTTCTCTTACTTGCATGTGACTGAGTGATCATGTTTTATATTCCACAAATATAGTATAAGGATTAAATATCTTGTTTTAGTACATTACATGATCGGATTGAATCCATTGGTATAGAGTTTCTATATAATTTCTAAATTTTGAAACCCATTCACTATCAGAGATAGGATAGAAAATATTGCAGTTAAAAGCTTTTGTAACCCCTCTTTCACAATGTCTTTAAGATTTGGGTTCATTCAGTGTTGTGGTTTCCCGACAAGAAGAGATCCATCCAAAATATAAATACGATGCATGCATACTGAAGGATCTATTACTATCATGCCTTTATAATCCCAGGAAAATGCTTCTTTCTATTTCTGCAATTTCTATTGTTGAACTGACTATATATTTTTGGTTAAATTAAGTGTCTTTAATAGGAATAATTCAATTTATTTAATTTTGGAATTTACATATTATTAGGTAAAATATTCTTCCAGATATTGATGCTCATTTCCTTCTTCTATAAAAAATTTAGAATGATCAAAATATAAGTTTTGTGATGAAATTGATTCATGAATTGAATTTTCTTGAGTTTTTTCTTCTTGGATGTTGAATTATTTGATTTCAATTGTAGTTAGTTCTAGTTAGTTCTTTCATACTTAATGCTTTATCTATAGTAAGGGTTGGTTTGGAATATTCATCAAGATGATCATTTTCATCATCTGTAGGAATTCATAATGGTTCTTCAATTTCTTCAATATATTTTGCAGGGTGTAACTACATTTTTTTCACTAACTCTCCTTGAAAAATTAGCATATTACCTTAGCAACATCAATATAAGTATCTGCAGTATCTAACCAAGGTCATCCTAATATTAATGGATATTATCTTGTGTAATTGTTGGTATGCAATATAAGAAAATAAATAAGATATTCCCATGAATCTATGGTAATAATGATATCTTGCAGAATGCCCTCTAGTTTAATAATGGACCTATCAACCATTTGTAATAAAGTTGGGGTTTGTCTCATGAGAATTTGAGTATTTAAACACCTCATATTTTCATCATTCATCAAATTAATGGTTTCTACAAGTTCAGTAAGAGTATTTGGAATGGATTTATTTTCTATCTATACTTGGACAATAAAAGTACTGGGATCACCATATTTCAAATTCAAAGTCTTTCCAAGAATACTTTCAAATAATTGAGTAGTTTCTTGGATATTAGGACGATCTTGTTTAGTTTTACCTGCTTTCCTAAACATAAATCCTTTATATCCTTGTTATATATTGGTATATCCTTGATGTCATGGATTATTAGGATTTTTATATACATATTTTTCAATTCTTATAGGATATCAATAGCTGGCGACATAGATATCTCAGTCTTTGTAAGCCTCTTAGGAAATGGTGGAGATTGAAATGATGAGATTGTTGATTTTATGTTTGATTTGAATATTTAGAGTTAAAAAATAAATATTCATCATTTTCTTCCTTATATTTTTTCTTTTATTCACTCACATCCTTGATCTTAGGTGGCTTTGGATCTTCTAGAATTATTCCTAATGTTAAAAATGTAGCTTGGTAGTTAACTATGTCAACAATAAGGGTTGAATATTCCCCAGAGTCATTGGTGTAAATTACTTGACTTGATTGATTAAATTCATTTGATTGTGGTTGTTGAATTTCCCAATCCATTTTAATATTTGGATTTAGATTAAGTTGAGCAGGTAATTGATTTAGCCTAAGTGATTGGTTGAAATTATGCATTTATGGTGAAGGGATCAATTGTTGTTGTTTTGATATGGTCGGTTACAATGTTGTGTAGGACATTGATTAGGAAAATATTATGGATTAGAATAAAAAAATTGGTTATAAGGAAATGTATAATTCCAAGGAGTTGGATTGGATGGTTGCCAAGGTTGTAGATTGTTGGAAAATTGAGAAGAAGGTAATTTTTATCCTTATCATAAAAATAAATAATGGACAAACGTGAAAACATCTATGAAGGATATGATAAGTTCAAGGATGAAAATCTCCGAACTCATAGAAAATAGTTTGGGAGTTCGAAAATGAAAGACGAAGAAAATGTTGCAGCCTATTTCCTCCATGTGGATGAAATTGTTAACATCATTAGAAGACATGGTGAGAAGGTTAAAAAATCAATGATTATAGAAAAGGAACTAAGGTCAAAACCATCATGGATATAACTATCACTGGTCAAAACCTAAATTAATTATTAATATTAATTTATTAATTAACACAATTTAAGGTTGGATTGCATTAGGGATCTTTTCTTTTAGGGAGAGATTGTCAGGTTTTGATTGTTGCCATAAAAATCTACACTCTTATCCATTGAGTTAAGTATCGAACCCTCTGCAACTGGGAAAAGTCAATCCCTATTCTAACTAATGTGGCTATATCACCCCTATGGTTAATATGATCCTTATAAACATTTTTTGTAACCGAGCATGAGTGTAGTGAATTAATGATGGCTTAGTAATTCAAGTAAATACAATTCATTAAATTTAAATATTCTAATTAATAATTAATTATAATAAAAAATTTAATATAAATAGTTGATTTTAAATTATATTTTAATCATAATTAATTATTGTTTATAAGTCATAGTGATAATCTTAAATTCCATCACATCTAAATTAAATATCAATCAAGTGGCTGACACAAATTAAAAGTGACCATTATTTCCACTACTATGCAACTTGAACTGAATTATTTTCACGAATCGAAGAGGTAACTTGGCCAATAAGACATCGTGAAGATTTTCTTGGGAAATGGTTTAGTTATCTAAAAAGAGGGAACAAAGTGTTGGGAAATGTAACTAGTTTTGGTCTTCATAATTTGTAACCTACCTCCTCCCACATTTACCCACTTCACCAGTTTGCCCGGGGTAAAAATGAGTGGAGGATCACTATGATAAGACTCAACCTCCTATGTCAAACACATGGAAGCGTCAGGTCAAGTCCTGGTTCAAGGAATTGAATGCATATTTGAGATGTATGGATATGAAATGTATCCGAGGTTAAACAAAAAGGACCAATGCATTCTCATAATATCTATCATAACACGAATTATGTCTTGCTATAATAGCTATCATTAATGAAAATGTGATAAGATCCATACTTATATTTGTAATATAACTATGCTTATAACCAACATATAACCATATAAAAAACAATGATAGAATAACCATTAAATACACAAAAAACAAGTACACTTACTCATCAAAATAAAGAGAAACTTAGCTCTTATTAAACATATGCAAAATCCAACCAAGTCAGGGACTTCCATGTACCACCCAACCATATATTGGGCTGAACCAAATATTTCTTTTAGCCAATCACCCCCATGTTGTATTCTAAGCATGAATTTGGTATATTGTGGGGTATTCAATCCAAAAACAACCAATGGAATCCATAGGTTAAACCACCTCCACCCTCACCATACCGTGATCTCACCTAAACCAGTCCCGAGATCACAAAATCAAAGTGAGCTTAGATGCCTCAAAATTCCTTCACCATCCCTTGAGGAATTTTCCTATCTCCACCCTCCTGTTGAGGGCTTCTCGGAGAAAACCATCTCCACCCCCAACCCTTGGGATTTTCCTGAGACCACTTCACCCGGATCCAAAACCTTATGGCAATCCAAAGCTAAACCAAGAATGAATCCCATCACACCATGGCTATCCGAAAATGGAAAGGCAAGGCTAGAAACTAGTTTCAAACTATGAAAAACCCACGCCAACGACAACAAAAGAACCAAATACCCACATGCACATACCATGCATGCCAATACTAGCTAGGAAATCATGCATGCAACATGTTACCTACAAGTATTCCCATTGAAGATGCTTGATCCTTGCTTTTCTTTGCCTTCATTATCCTTCCTTTGTTTCCTTGTCCTTCCTTTACTTTACTTGTCCTTCCTTTTATTTCTCACCTTGGTGCTCTTCTCCTCTCTGAAACCAATTCTGAAACTGAACTGACAAAAGGTTGTGAAATTATCCTAAAAATCCTTTTTATCATTGATGCCTCTACTTTCCTTCATTTTCCTTCTCACATGAAACTTGTGACCTTTCACCTCCCTTTTTTCCCAATTTCCTTTATTTTCACAAATAAACTTTTAAAAGCCTTTTCCTTTGCATTTTCCATTTTCCCCTTAGCCATAAACACATCAAGTGATTCCCACTAGGATATTTTGCCCAAAATTAAGCTTGGAATAAGTGTCCCATGACCTTTGTATTATTTTTATTTGATTAACTTTAATACATGAAATTTTAACCTGGGGCTATTACATAATTATTATTGTACTCATGTCAATATTTATATCTTATGTAACAGACAAAAGAAGAAATAAAATTTATTATTTTAAAGCATGGGTTTCATGCTTCTTGTTGATGGTATTCTACGTAAAATCATGTTATTCATGCTTCTAACGTTTTTTAGGTCATAGGATTTATTTTCATGAGTCAAGAGAGTCAACATCATGATTATAAGACCAATCAAGATGTACCTTGTAAAAGAATTTATTTTGAGTCTCGGATGTTGAAGAATGTAAATAGTATCGGACTTCATAATTATAATTGATAAAGAGAAAATTTATTTATTAAAAAAAAAATATTATAAGCACGAGTTTCATGCTTTGTTTATTACTTCTAGGTCAAAATCCTCCATCGAAGGCTTCTAGGGTTGAGTCATAAGTCATTGTCCATGTCATAAAATTGTAAACCCTTCTTGGGCTTTGTACATTGAGAAATAAATTTGTAAAAGAGACAATTTTGTAAAATTAGCTTCTTCCATAAAGTCAGCCTTCCCACTATTTAATTCAGCCTAAAAAAGAAGCCTTGAAAACTATAAATAGCCATGCATTAAACCTATTGAAGTGGTGGTATCAATTCATTTTCGATCTTATGTTTAAGTATAAAAAAAGAGAAGCGAAGAGGCTTTGTTAAAGAAGGAAAAACTAGAGCAAAGAAAGAAGTAACCATAGACAAGTGAAGGAAGTTGAAATGTCAACTCTCTTTGTCACATGTATGGGGTGGAGACTAATTTGTTACGTGATGAAGTTTAGAAATTGCAGAAGTTGGAAGAAGGGTTGAAACACTAATTAGCATGATGAATTTTTTCATGAAAGGTTGACTTGGTGGAGTGAAGAAGGTTGATTTTCTTGGTCTTAGTTCTCGGTTCTCTCAATTTGATTTGAGTCACTAGTGGAAGAGCTTTACTGGGTTTTCCCCTTCATGAGCGTTTTGCACTGACTGAGTTCCTATATCTAGTGTCCATTTGAATTTGATGATCTTCATATTTTTGGTAGTTGTTTGATGATAAAATAACATAATAATAATAATAAGGAGAAGAAGAATCTAAAAGGAATGTCACAAGAAACTATCAAATTTAAGAGAAATCAAATTGAATAATCCCAAACTAAGTTTCCCTAGATTTCTCATCATGGTATTAGAGCTAAGGACAATGATTTGAGGCAGCTAGAAGATCATTCGTGTGCAAGAGAACAATATTTTCAAGCCTTTCCATGAAGGACAAACCACTCTAAAGGAGGAACGCATTGAAATAAGTCAATTCTAGACCATACCTCTAGGCCACAGGCCTAAAAAAAACAAGTGAAGGATTGTAAGGAGTCTAGAAGCATCACTCTTAAGGACCAAGAGGCTAGATTAGTAGTCTATTCAAAGACCAAAATCTCTATGAGGAAGACCGAACTCCTATGCATGGTTATCAAGGTCTAATATCACCTCCAAAACCATGAAGTCACAATATATTAAAATGACTATATTACAATATAGAAGTGTCTCTCATGAACTAAATATATCCAAGGAAGAAAAGGAACCAAGAACGAATTTCTTAGAGGAATCATAGGATTGTTATAAATCACAGTTACCATTGAAGAAGTCAAGAAATTTGTACAGGAAGATGCAATCCTGTGGATATATATAAGAGACTTGAGCCCTAACAGTGGTATAAAAGTCGAATTTTGGAAGATTCCTTAGTAGAAGAATATATCAATTGTTTATAGGAGCCTCGTTGTTGTGGCATCTTGAGATAATTTTGAGCACTTATATACAGAAAGAATATATGTGTAAGAGATATATATTTGAAGAAGCCCTAACCAGAGGGTCATTATTTCAAAACTATATAGCATAAATCCAAACCTACATCTTTTGGAAGATTGTTAAATCTATTTTGATAGCTCTAATCCTAGGGATATATTACAAAAGAAAAAATATAGGTGTCAATGAAGGGATATCGTTGTGAATATCCTATGCATATTTGTCTATGACAGTGAAAAGGAAATTCTATTTAAGTCATGTAGCAGCTCTTGGAAGCCTCTACTATTATCAAGAAAAAATGGAATCCAACATTTTAGGAACATGCTCGAAATATTCATTTAAATCAAGTAATTATTTTTATGTCTCTTCATGTTTTTAGTCATCTAACAATGTGTATGCAGTTTGCAAGAAAAAGGAAACAAGCTCTATGGAATATCAATCTTTCAAGCATGAAAGACAAATGTATGTAATTTTTTTTAAATATTTGTATAACTTGTTCATTTATTAAATAATTTTATGTCTTAATGTTAGTTGATTGTATGATTCTAGGATTGTTAATTAAAGGGGTTTTAAACCCTAGATAATACATATGAAAGACTCACTCTCATTCACTTGGCCCCTACCTCACAAATGTCTAATATTTTTAAACAGAAAGAGATTTATATCAATCCTTGAATAAGAATGAAATAAAATGATGTCTAAACTTTGTAACTTAAATTCACCCTCTTAAAGATAATAGAAAATATAGATAATCATCACAAAATTGTAATTGTATATTTTGGTTGTGCTTGTCAATAAATATTATAGGTATATGTTAAGAATAGTGTCCTATTAAATCGAGTTGAATCCTTGGGAACACGTTCAATCATAAAGGAAATGAACCATAAAGATGTTGACATAATTCAAAGGGAGCCCTTCAATATGAAAACCACACAAGTTTTGTTAAAGGAGTAACTCAAGGTATGTCTAAGGCCACTTGATTTGTAGCTAGTATTCTTTATATTAAAAAGGGTACAAACATTTTTTAAAATTGCTTTATATTACTAACGCTCTCATGAATAGGTGTTTGAATCATTAAGATTCTTGTTTTGGGTGATTAATATCTAGATTAAACTAAGCCTCTCTTTAATATTTTTGTTTACTTTGGTAAAACCATAACCTTTAGGGTTTGCTTCAAAACCCTAGCCTTTTGATCCTTAGGGTGTGTTAATGTTGAAACCCTAGTCTACTTAGGTTTTTTTTATAAAGTTTAGAACACATAATGAAGTCCTACTATCCTAATGTTTACAGTTGTATTAATGTTGTGATAAAACCCTATACTTTTAGGGTTTGTTATTAATGTCTAGAATATATGATGAAACCCTAGATTTATAGGGTTTGTTAAATTAGGGCTTATGACGAAACCCTTGAAACAATTAATGAAGATCCTAGGAATGGAATCCTAGGTGTATGTGCTTTAATTTTATTAAAACCCTTGTTTGGTCAAGTTATTTTATCTATAACATTAGAGTTTTATGTATCTAGTGTTTACGATAAAAACCCTAGTAAATATTGAAATTAGATTCTAGGGTATGATAATGAAAACCCTAGAAGCATAATGCTTTTGCTATGATTATAATACTAACTTAATTATTGATATCTATGATTTAGTTTTGATAATTAAATATAGGACTTACAACAAAACCCTATTAGAGTTTGATATAAAATTATAAGGCATGATAATAAAACCCTAGATATAGAAATGCTTTCATTATGATTGAAATGTTAACTCATTATAGTTTCTAACATCTAAGGCTTTAGTCTTGAATATGGAATCTAGGGTCTGTGAAAAATACCCTAGCATAGATAGATGTGAAATTATAGGGTATGAAAGATGAACCCTTGTTGAATATTGGCCTAACTAGGTTTAGGTTTTGGATATATAAAGCTTGATTGTTAAAAAATGTGGCAAGAAATGCTCAATTTGACTTTAGCCTTAGTCAAATTGAGTAAATCGAATTTCCACTTTAACAAGAAAACTTGGAGGCATTTAACTAGTGTCACATGGCTCTTGCCACTTAGTTAGCTCACTAAATTCGAGCTAGAGGGTTTGAAGTTCAGTTATGCATATGTGATTGCTAAATTTTAGCAATCTAGTTCAGTTATTTTCAATTGTATTCAGTTAACTAACCTCTAACTATTGATAAAGTCAGTTGAAGGTTAGTTTAGCAATTGGACAATAGTCTACCTCAGAGATTTTTTAGTCAAATGATCAATCAACCAAAAATAGCTAATATATCCATGGAATTCGAATTCCTCAACTGAAGTGTAGATGAAAAGGAAGTGTAACATGAGTTATATACTAGTTGAGTGTTTAGTTTTTGCATGGAGTCAAGAGATACATCCTTGGGAATTGTGCAAGAAAATAGGAGGAAATTCATATCTTTTAGGAGTTAATTTCCTCAAGGATTGAACAAGGAAATAGGAGGTTGGAGGAGCAGATAATTATCTAAGTGTTGGCTAGAGGCTATCATTCAGAAAAGGGAAAAATTATTCTTTTGCAGGTTGTGCTCAGATCTAGAGCAAGCAATTATAATAGTTTCTCTATTCAATTCATTAATGCAAAGAGGCTTGAGTCGTTTTTCCTAGTTGGGTTCCCCTAGAAATCATTGTGTACTTGTGGTTTTTCTTGTTGCTTGTTTATGCATGTTGTTCTAAATTGTGATTTCCATTCCATAGATCAGTAGAGTAGAATTGTATCTCTTGTTTTTCAATTCGAAACCTTGAGTAGTTGCAATTTATATCAAATTTATACATGGTATCAAAGACCTGAAATCACATTAGAACTAGTATTTCAAAATTGTCGCTTAGGAATTTCGAATTTGTAGCTTTAGTGCAACAAATTTTCTTCAGGATCGGGAGAATGTATTTCAATGGTTTTAGATTGGAGTATGCCCTAAAGGGTAGCTCTAATTTCATATCCTAGAAGGATCGAATGTAAGAAGTGCTCAATGATAATGGTGTGTTAGAATATGTTAAAACTGACATTGCAAAACATCGACAATCGGATGCATAAAAGTTAACCTAGTGGAAGAAGGATGTTGCAAAGGCCAAGATAATTAGAATTTGTGAGAGACCATGTGGTCTCAAAAATCCATGGAAAATAAACTCCATATTCTATGTGGAAGGCAATGACTGAGCTATTAAAAAATAGAAGTGACCATAGAAAATTGGGCCTGAAAGACAAACTTTGAAGCATTAGGATGTAGAAAAATGACACTATTCCATAGTATCTCTCTAGGTTTACACAAGTTTGAGATGATATTAGAGGGATTGGGGTGAATGTTATAGAAGATAACATGGTGGGCCTAGATCTTCTAGGTCTTCCAAAATCCTAGCATAACTACTAGGACTCTGTGAATGGAAGAGAAAAATTACAAAATTAGGAAAGGTTGTGGTCTGTTTTGGTTCAAGAATATATTTGGAGGAATACCAGAGATGGAACATCATCTAGAGGAGAGGATGAAGAAAATTTTTCCTTTGTTGGGAAGGGGGAGAAGGGAAAAGGAAAGAAGACCCAAAACAAACCTGAATCCAGCCAAAATAATGGCAAGATGAAATACTTGACCAAGATAAAATGTTTCCACTACAACGAATACGGGAATTATGCAAAAAAATCTACACATAAGAAGTCTAAAAAGAAGCCTTCAGGAGGATAAAGAGGTGAATTATTGGCTTCATAATTCGAATTACACTTCAAACTAATATCATATATGGCCAGCATTGTTACGGGGAGTGTGTGGCACCTTTATTTTGGTGCCTCGTTTCATATGACAATGTGCAAGGAATTTTTCAGTAGCTTGGAGGAGAAGGATTCCAAATGCATATAGAATTGGGGATGATGGGAGGTACAATGCTACAAGAATTGGTACTGTCACCTTTGAGTGGGAGAAATACTCCCATATTCACCTCAAAGACATTATATTTTTACCTAGGATGAGGAATACCGTAATCTTTGTATTAGTATTGAAGGATCGTTGCTATGATGTTATTTTTAGTAAAGGGAAATATTTTTTGAGGCACATAGCTACTAGGAAAGTGAATGATATTGGAGTTCGAGTGAAGAACCTATACAAACTTGAGGCGGGAGATTGTGTTGCATTGAACAAAAAGGTAGAAAAAGTGCAGAGTTAAGATGTTGGAGAAATCTGGCACAAGAGATTGGGTCATGGTGCCTTAAAAATCATGTAGAAAATTATCACTAATCTCTCTAAAGGCTCCCTTGACCAACAACATGTATGCAAGGGTTTCACATTGGGGAATATGTCAAATCCACTTTCCATAGCTGAGATAGCAGAGGAAATGAAATCTTGGAGCGATTCCACTATGATTTTTGTGGACCCTTTTCTACAACCTCCATAACAAAACATAAGTACCATGTTATTTTTATTGAATATTTCTCTAAAAAATGTTGGATCTTCTTCATGTGAAAGAAGGCTGAAGTTTTCTCATTTTTTTTTTAATTCAAGGCATTGGTTGAGAAGGACATTGGGAAAAAAGGTGAAGGCTCTCAGGAGTGACAATGGAGGTGAATTTGTTTCGAAAGCCTTCAAGTATTTTTGTGTCAAAGAAGGTATTCAAAGAGAAATGATAACACCCCACAACCCACAAAAAAATGGGGTAGATGAGAGGACGAATAGGAGCATAGTTGGTGCTGCAAGAGCTATGCTACATGATCAAGGGTTTCCATTGCATCTATGGGAAGAATCATGTAACACAATAGTCTACCGACAGAACCAGATTCCTCATAGAATACTTGGCATGTTTACATCAGAGAAATATTTCTATGGAAGAAATCATGACGTGTCTCATTTAAAAAATTTTGGAGCTTCAGTTTATTGTCATGTCTTGAGGGATTCAAGAAATAAAATTGAGCCTACAACATAGTTGGGAGTTTTTGTAGGATACATAGAAACTCCACACAATTACTAGGTGTATTTTCCTTCATTGAGGATGACAGTGGTGAGGAGATATGTCAAGTTTGATGAGGATAAGGCTATGAGATTCACTCTGGAATGAGAGATGAGTATACCACTAGAGCAGGAGCTTCCAGCTCCAAATGAGGAGCCTTGGGATGAGCTTAAGGAAGTTTTGGAGGAGCAGAGAGGATGTCGAGCGGAGACACCCACTCAACCAGAAACATCCAGAGAATGGATAAAGAGAACCAAATAAGTTGATAGATTGTTGTAGGATGCTAGGGAGAATGTGGGAGTGACTAAATCATAATGTAGGAATAGGAGGTCACCTAAGAGGTACACTGGTTACATGGCTCTCATGATAGAGCTCATTGAGATAGATCCTTCTTCATTTGAGGAAGCAACTTCTCAACCTTTTTGGGTTGAAGCCATTGTGGGAAAATATGAATCCATCATGAAGAAAAATGAATGGGAGGTGGTTTTGATACTAGAAGGGAAATCAATGGTTGGTTCCAAATGGATCTACAAAGTGAAGCATTCAGTTGATGGGAGCATCGAGAAGTACAAGGCTAGATTTGTAGCCAAAGAATTCTGTCAGATAGAGAGATTGGAATATGAGGATTCGGCTTCACCAAGAGTGAAGTAGATGCAAACCTCTATCACATTGTGGTAGATGGTAAGTTGTTTATTCTTGTTTTGTATGTTGATGACTTAATATTCACAGGTTATGAGAAGTTGATCCACTCTTGCAAAGAGGATATTGCAAGGGAATTTGAGATGAAAGACATGGGCTTAATGCATTACTTCCTCAAGATATAAGTATGGAAAGGTGATGGTGAATTTTTTATGTCTCATGGGAAGTATGCCTATGAAACAATTCAAAAATTTCACATGGAGAATTGTAAGCCTATGGACACACCTCTAGTCACAAACTGGAGTAAGGAGAATGCCACTTCAGGTGAAGAGGTTGATGCTGCCATTTATATGAAGCTTGTCGGGTCTTTGATTTATCTTTTGAACACAAGACTTGACATGTGCTATGCAGTAAACCAGCTTAGTCAAGTTATGGTGAGGCCTACCAATCTATATGGAAGGAAGCAGAGCATCTGTTATGGTACCTCAGAGGAACTATCGAGTATGGATTATGGTATAGGAGGAGAGAGGGAGTGAAGCTCCAAGGCTTCACTGATGCAGATTGCGCAGAGAGTTCATCAGACAAGAAAACTACTTCAGGTGTTATCTTCAGTGTTGGGTCTGTAACTATTTCTTGGTACAAAAATAAGTAGAGGTCTTTGGCAATCAGCTCAACAACGATTGAATAAATGGCTACGAGTCAAGTAGCATGTGGGGCCATATGGATGAGGAAAATACTTGTGGGTATTTTTAGTCGGGATATGGATCTGACAATAATATATTGTGATAATCAGAGTTGCCTCAAGCTCTCTGATAATCTGGTAGTACATGGCAGGTCCAAGCACATTGATATATAGTATCATCATTTACGAGACTATGTGCAGAGAATAATTATGTAACTACAGTACATCCCAACTGAGGAGAAATATGATGACATCTTGACAAAGGAATTATAAAGGGGTAATTTCAAATTCCATAGGTGCAGCATAGTTTTTATGAACTAGCTCACAAAATAGGAGAAAAGATAGATCAACGACTTAGAAATCAACGTCTTCGAGGGGGAAACCTCCTTTACATTACATAAATAAACAATTCTTGGATGATACAAATAAAAAAACCTCTTTTCTATATATAGGATTCCAAGGGGTCACACAATATAATCCTATCCAAGATAACAATAAAAATGTAAGGGCACAACAATAACAATAGTGGGATTCTATGGGGCACAATAATAACAATATGGGTAATACATTAACAATAACAATAAGGGGATACACTAGTATTATAGGGACCTAGCATGCCCCTCTCCTTGTCCTCAATACTTGAGTAGTTCTGGATGCTTCTGTATAAAATTCGCATCCTCCATTAGGGGAATTGTGAGGTCTAAAATGGGCCTCCTAAAGAAAATGTACAATCAAATTTCACTTTATGAGAACCAATCACATTTTAGGGGATGAAATCATCCCTAATGATTGAGTTGGCATTTCTTGAGTTAAAGGTACTTACTTGGCACATTCTCAATGCTGGATAAAAACTCATGGTTAACCATGGTAGTGCTAGATCTAAGAATTTTGTGATCCATAATGTAGATAAATGTCTTTCGGATTAATCACATCATTAGGATTAGGTCGACATTTCTAACCAGCTAATGTGGTTCATCCTCAGGACAAGGTGGAGAAACTAATCGATCTTAATGAATAAATAGTGGAGATGCATCATTGGTTGGATATAGTCGTTGATAAATAGTTGTTAAGAACTAGCCGTTATAAAGTTAGTTAGTTAAGAATTAAAATTAAATAATAAATTAATTAGTTAAATAAAATTTATTAAAAATGGGTTTATAAATTATTATGTAATTAAAATAAATATAATAGGTAATAGGGATGGGTATTCCAATTTGATGAGGTGCCAACCCAGTTTGGCAGCTAGTGAAGCCGTGAAGGAGGGAAGCTCCTTAATTCCCCACCCTCCCCAAGATTTTGGACGCACTATCTTCTCCCAAGCCACCCATGGCATTACATGTTCCTCCTTTGATCTTGCCCATAGGAACCGACTACAAATTTTATTTATTATGGATAGAGTACTTCTAGGAACCCACGAGAGAGCAGCCCAGTAGACTGGAGTAGCCAGGGCTATAGATTTGATTAGCACCAACCTCCCTGCTCTAGAGAGCCATTTGTAGCTCTAGTGTTTCATCCTTGCCTCAATATTAGCAATTAGCCAGTGCCAGTCCTGAAGACAATAAGAGTCTAACTTTATGTAGAAGCCCAGGTATTTGAAGGAGTCATACAATGCCTTTACTTCAAACTGTAGTACCTTAGATATTCTTCCCACTTCTGCTCTTGACAGGCCAGTTTTTGTGATTGTGGATTTCTATCTGTTTATGCATAACCCTGTAGCCTTAAGGAAAAGGTCCAAGACCTCCTTTAGACGATGACTGTCTTCCAAGATACCATTGCTAAATAGAAGGATGTCATCGATGAAGAGTAAGTGGGTGACAATAAGGATGACAACCACTTTAATTCATTTTAAATCCCCCCTTCTTTTTGCATCATGTATCATCAAACTGAGTCCTTCTGCAGCCAAGAGGGGAGAAAGAGGGCATCCTTGATGAAGTCCTCTTTGTATGTTGAAAAAATTTGAAGCAGCCCCATTGATCAGGACTGAAATTCTTGTAGAGTAGATGCACCCCATTACCCAGTTGATAAAATCAATCCTGAATCCAAGATGTGTTAGAAGGAGCCGGATATACATCCAACTGATTCTGTCATAAACCTTGGAGAGGTCTATTTTAATTATAACTCCTTTTTTTTCTCCTTTTCAAATTGTGGAGGGTTTCTTGGGCCACCCTCACTTCCTCATGAATTTTTCTTCCATCCAAAAAGTTGAACTGCTCCAATGAAATATTCTGGGAGAGGAAAGGCTTGAGACAATTTTCTATCGCTTTAGCGATGATTTTATAGATGCAAGAACATAGTGATATTGGCCTGAAATCATCGAAAGACTCCGGGTGTTCCTTTTTGGGGATGAGAGCTAGGAAGGTGGATTTGAAAGGTTGATAGATAGGTCATGTTCTTCTCGACTCATCCACCACCTCCAGCAAGTCATCTCGCAAGAACTCGAAAAAATATTGGAAGAATTCCACCGTCCATCCATATGGGCTAGTGCTCTTGTCTTTCTGCATTGCCTTAAGGATAACCTCCACTTCTTCCTTAGAGACAGGCTCCATAATAATGTCATTTCCTTCGTCATCAATATATCTAGGGAAAAATTGAGCTACTGTCATTAAGCAAAAATATATTGATCCTATGCCAATTATGGAATGGATGCACACGCTTAATAAGAAAAAAAAAAATGCGTCAATTGTTTGGAAAGCCACAATAGCGTCAGTTAAGATCATTAAAGAGGGTCTAGCATGGCACATTTGGGATGGTTCTCAGGTAATACTAGGTCGTGATCCATGGGTGGGCTGCTTGGGGAGGTTTGCCCTTTCTAGAGACCTCATTGACCATCAGGAACAAATGTGCTTCAGAACATTAAGTCACATAGCTCTCCATGGCCAGTCAACGATCTGGAGGCAAGCATGGTTGTCAGGGGAAGGCCTCCAACTTGAAGACAGGTGGCTCGAAGAGTGGCAGGGGTTTATCAATGATATCCAAAAATCCAATATCCGGATTGAGGAGAGACCGAATGAACTCATATGGGTCCATGCTCCATCGGGTCTGTTTTCCCCAAAGTTTGAATACAAATAGTTAATGGCTCAGAAAGGTTGGGGGGGGCCAGAGTGGTGGCTTAAATCCTGTGGGATTTAAAGGGTCTAGCAAAAACCAAGTTGTTTTTCTGGTGTATTCTTCAGAACAAGATCCCCTCTTGGGATTTCCTCTAACACAGGGGAAAGATCGGCCCTGGTTGGTGCTCTCTATGTAAGGCTAGTTCAGAGTTAGTATTACACCTCTTCCTTACCTGGCCCTTTAATATACAGCTCTGGAAAGAAACTCTCAGGCTCCTCAAAATATCAAAAAAATGGTAAGGAGTTAAAGTGAGGGAGGCATGGCTGAGATGGTGGCAGGCCTCTCCAAATGATAGGGTCAGGAATCTACCTCTGCTTGTTGCATGGGGAACTTGGATAGCTAGATCGAATCATCTTCCAAGATAATCCTTTCCCTATTCTCCTTTTAGCAGCTGAAGGAGCTTCCATTTTTGAATATATTCCTATTCCGGCACAAACCCACCAACGTAGAGTCATCCAACAAGAGAACATCAGGGGGGATATTTCATGGGCATACTTTGATGGGGCATCTGACCCTTAAAATAGATGTAGGGCAGGCCTCTCCATTCATGAACCATCTGGGAAAATTATTAAAGCGTGAGTTGGACTCGGCTAAGGGACTAATAATTTCGCAGAATTAAAGGCTCTACACTTATTGCTATGTTGGCTTTCGCTTCTTGAGATGAGAGAAGTTAAAATTTTTGGGGACTCTATGAACATCATAAAATGGTTTAATGGAACTCAGAGATGCCAAAATTTCATTCTATCTACTTTGCTTGATGAGGTGAATCTTATAAAATCCTATTTTAACCAGGTAACTGCTTGTCACATTTACAGGGAACAAAACAGTGAAGCAGACCTCCTATCTAAGGAAGGCGCTTGTCAAGATATTGGGCACTGGGTAGCTGTAGCGGTCAAAGGAGGTCATATTTGAGGGATCTATCAACCTCCTTTTGCTCACTAATTTCTAGTTGCTCACTCTTACTAATCATGATGTTTTGCTTAAACTTTTAATTTATGTATGCATATTTTTGCTTAAAACAATGAACTTGTATATATTATTTTGTCTCTGTTTCGGATTTCTTTCCTCACCGAGGAGATCTGAGAGACAGGTTTTTTCTCTATCTAAACTTTATGCTACAAAAAACTTAGAAAATTGGAATGGTGTCTACCACCCAATTTTCGTTTTTTGATGATATCAAAATAGACATAGTTTGTTTTCATCCCTGTTTCGGGTTCTTTCCTTCATAAAATGGGAAACTCGGGGGCTGAATGGAGATGTCATTTTTATGATTTTTGACAAAGCTGGGAGGATCAATGCATATATCTCCTCATCAGTTGCAACTCCATTTTTTCCTTTGTTTTAAAAATAAAGGAAAAATGCAGTTCTTTGAATGCTATATGCATATACTATGTAACCTTCTACTTACTTAATAGACGGTTTGATTTTTTCTTTGGAAAAAAAATAGGGAGGGGTAAAATTTGTAATTTAATAAATAAATAAAATAAATAAATAAATAAAATAAAGTGAAAATAAAATAAAATAAAATAATTAATTAATGACTTAGATAAAAATAAAATAAATCCATAAATTAATTAATTAATTAATTGTATATAAAAATATATAATTAAATAAAAATAAAAATAAAACATAAATAAATAAACAAAGATACCTATGTAGGTAATAGGGAGGGGTAAAATTTTAATTTAATAAATAAATAAATAAGTAAATAAAATAAAGTAAAATAAAATAAATAAATTAATTGTATAAAAAATATATAACTAATAAAAATAAAAATAAACATAACTAATTAAACAAAATTACTTGGTGAGATCCGGGGTCCAACTCTTACTTAATTTACAACCATCATCACGGTTGAGATTCTTAGCAAGTCGTTCAATTTCGATCGCCTCCCTTAATTTTCTATGGTGGAAGTGATCTACCTTGGCAAGGACTTTGGAGTCTTTAATACAAACATGGCGACATGATTTTTCCACATGTTCAGCAAGAGCTGAGGTACGGGACCGATTGTGTCTAGTATCCGCAGCATGCTCATAGATTCTCTGCCTAATGGATCAACTTGTTTCTCCAATATAGGGAGTTCCACAAGAACAAGGAATCATGTAAACCCCTTTCAGGTCCTTAGGGTCGATAGGGTCCTTAACAGACCCAAGAGAATTTCTAATAGTGCGGAGAGGTTTGAAAGAAGCAGAGATATTATTTCTCCTAAGGACATGGGCAATTTTGTCTGATGTCCCCTCGATAAATGGGAGATGGACCCTGGAAATAGGATCCACTCGAGTAGATTCTCCACTCAACCCTTTATATGCCTTCCGAAAGGCTTTAATACCTTGAGATCCACTGTAACCATTATTTTCAAAAACGTTAAGAAGATGAGATTTCTCTGATTCCAAGGAGTTGTCGTCAAAGATTCTAAGAGCAAGAGTCGCAAGAGTACACATGACACCAAATTTCTGAGCAGGAAAATGATGGGACCTAGCATGAAGGTATTGTTCCGTGTGAGTCTTCTTGCGAAAAACCTGGTGAGAAATGGAACCATCCTCATTCCTTGAGAGAAGGATATCAAGGAAAGGGAGGCAACCATCCACCTCCACTTCCATCGTGAACTTGATGGAATCAAATAGCGAGTTCAGGTGCCCAAGGAATAGAACTAATTTCTCCCAACCATGGGGCCAGATGACACAAGTATCATCCATGGTAGTGCTATAAGTACTTGTAAAGTCATAAAGTAAAGTACTCATAATAAATGTCATTTCATACTTTTTGAATAAAATATTATTATTATCATTTCATAGGTTTTGAACCTACACAATCTTCATGTCTTTACACACTTTTCAATAAATATTATATTTATATATTTTCTTATATTTATTTTTAAATTATATTTTCATCTCATTTTGTTTAATATCACAATTTTGAATTAATTATAAGTTAATATCTATACATGAATATTATATATATGAAATAAAAATAAATAAAAATGTAACTTTATAATTTTAAGATAAATCAAATCTATAAATAATATTATTATAATATTAATAGCAATATAAAAATATTAAAATTAAGGAAAAAAAAAACATTTTAGTTTTGTATGATGAAAAAATGTATATTAGTTTTGTATGTTGAAAAAAATAATATTAGGTTCAACATAGTTTGGGGCAAAAAAAAATCTGAATTCAATGTATATAAATCTTATATTATACTTATAAATATAAATTAAATCTATTTCAATAATTTTTTTCTTTAATTTTAAATACAACTCAATTCAGTTCGTAATAATTATATTAATACTATATATTATTATATATAATATTATGAAAAATAATCAAAATGTTATAGAATATATATCATATTCCTTTTTATATTATATATTATTTCTTCCTATGTTATAAACCAAATCAATTGAATATGTAATATAAAATTCATACATAAAATAATATATTACATCTATTATATTATATTATATTATTTTTATATAGTATATTAATTACATGTTATTATACAATTTAGATAATATAAATTTTAATTAATAACATATTATGTAATTAAGAATTTATGAATTATATTTATATTTTATTTTAAGTTATTTAAGTACAAAGGATAAATGCATTAGTTGTTCAATGATAATGATTTTTTCTTAAAAAACTCATTCTTTTTTATAGTCACATCAATACAAATTTTTTATTAATTTTAGTTTGGTACAACTTTTGAATTGAATTTAACTATGGTTACATGGATTGTGGTGAAAAAAGTGAATTGAAAATTCATAAATATTATTTTATTGGTTTAGCTATTATTTTATTATTTCCTTAGGAGGTCCATTTTAGACCTCAAAATTCCTCTAATGCCCATGTCGAATCTTAAACGGGTAAGTTCTTCCACCTGATGAGATACTTTGAAATTGATCGATTTCGTAGCTGTCCAGTTCTTGTTTTCATGACTGCTTCAGCTTCCAATATGATTTTTCCTTCCTTGTCAAGTTTTGGAAGTATTGTTTGAACTGGGAGTTTGTCACCTATAACCTTCTTTAAGCATGGAACATGGAAAACAAGGTGCACTCAGAAAGATGAAGGAAGCTCCAATTTGTATGCCATAGTACCAATCTGTTGCAACACCTTGTAAGTACCATAATACTTTGGTGATAATTTACTATCCTTATTAGCTTACTTGAGGGAAATTTGTTTGTATGGTTGTAACCGTAAAAATACCCAGTTGCCTACATCAAAAATTCTTTTGTTGCGATGTCGATATGCATGCTGTTTCATTCGATTCTGCGCCAAGGTAAGGTTTTCCTTTAAGAGTTGGAGAACTTTTTGTTGATGCTCGATGTGATATTCCATTGCTTGAACCTTAGAATGTTCTCTTAAAGATAATGTGATGGACGGTGGATGATATCCATAAAGTGCCATAAATAGGGTCATTTTTGTTGTAGTATAGAAGGAAGTGTTATACCACCATTCAGCTAGAGGTAACTACTTGACCAATTGTGTTTGTTTATCAGATACAAAACAACGAAGATATCCTTCAAAACATTTGTTCATTATCTCAGTTTTCCCATAATATTTAGGATGATATGATAAGCTATGAGCTAATTGAGTACCCAAACAAGAAAATAATTCTGTCCAAACATTTCCTTTAAAAATGAGATCTTTGTCGCTTACAATAATCTTTGGGTTTCCATGTAGCTTTTGAATTGTTTCCATAAATGCAATAGCAATTGTACTGGATTTAAATGGATGAGATAATGCACAAAAGTGTGCATACTTGGTAATTTTATCACCTACCACCATGATGATTGTATTTCCTTCAGACTTAGGTAAACATGTGATAAAATCCATTGAAACATCCTCCCAACGTTGACTTGGAATGGATAAAGGTTGTAAAAAACCTCGGGTATTAATTGTCTCAACTTTATTTTGTTGGAAAACCAAACATTCTACCACAAAATTTTTAATATTTGATTTAAGGCCATCCCAAAAAAATTCCTTCTTGACACCGTGGTAAGTTTTTTAAAATCCTGAGTGCCCTTCTAAGAGAGAGGTGTGCAATTCCAAAAGGTTTGAGTTGGGAATTCTTATAAAGATATAAGTGATCTTTGTACCATAATGAATCATTTTTCCAGCTAAATGTTTCAGATGTACTAGGATCTTGCTGCAACTTTTGAATGTTTGTCCACACCTCTTCAAATCATTCTTCTATTCATCCCTTGCTTCGGTTATCCACTCAGGTTGGATAATAGAAATGGCACAAAGCAATGCTTCCACATCCTCATCCTTTCTTGAGAGTGCATCTGCAACCCCATTTTTCTTCCATTTTTTGTAGATGATTTCAAAGTCATAACCCAACATCTTTGTGACCCATTTGTGTTTCTCTTCTGAAGATAATATTTGTTCCAAAAAGTATTTAAGACTACCATGATCTGTTTTTACCTTGAAGTTCCTTCCCATTAGGTAAGGTCACCATTGCTTTATTTCATGTAGTATTGACAACATTTCCTTCTCATAAATAGTAAATATTTTCCTTTGATTGGATGAATTTCAAAAGAAATGGGTCTTCCTTCTTGCATTAAAACCACACCAATTCCATTTCCTGAGGCATCACATTCCACAATAAAGGTTTTTGTGAAGTCTGGCGTAGCTAAGGTAGGTGCTTGGTACATTTCCTTTTAAGATGATCAAAGGCTTTATTTGCTTCTAGAGTCCAAGAAAATGTATTTTTCTTAAGTAATGACGTTATAGGTGCCAATATTCCACCATTTAACCCTTTTGTTCGAGATTTATCAATTGGCTAAATAAGGTGTTGCTCTTTGTATCCTCATAATGTATTATCATTTCCTCCATAAAAATTGACCAAGTGACAATTTGTTTACGGGAGAAAATACATCAATACCATACAAATGTATTGGGTTCTAAATATAAAGTTTCAATGCATACCTTTTGTGTGGTTTTCACATTATGGAGATCAAAATATTGCTCCATTTATAGTATCCATGTTACAGTATCCTTGATATCAAACTTCCTCATATCGACATTTGGAATATGGTGGGCCTTCAATACAACATTAGAGTCTATGAAATCATTATTAACATTTATTTTTTTCTCATCATGAGTTTGCTCTTAGTACCTTTTCGCCATTAGGAAGCTTTTCTTGTAGTAACTTTGTCAAAAATTATTTCAAACCTTTCCTTCTCATAAATATTATTGACAACATTTCCTTCTCATAAATAGTAAATATTTTCCTTTGATTGGATGAATTTCAAAAGAAATGGGTCTTCCTTCTTGCATTAAAACCACACCAATTCCATTTCCTGAGGCATCACATTCCACAATAAAGGTTTTTGTGAAGTCTGGCGTAGCTAAGGTAGGTGCTTGGTACATTTCCTTTTAAGATGTTCAAAGGCCTTAGTTGCTTCTCATAAATAGTATTGACAAAATTTCCTTCTCATAAATAGTAAATATTTTTTTCTCATAACATTTATTTTTTTCTCATCATGAGTTTCCTCTTAGTACCTTTTCGCCATTAGGAAGCTTTTCTTGTAGTAACTTTGTCAAAAATTATTTCAAACCTTTCCATGTATTTCTTCAAATGTTCAATGTTTCCTTTTAGTTTTGCTTCTATACCTTCCATGCCATTATTCAACCCATCCATGTTTGATTTTAAACCAGTCATGTCACCTTTTATTTCTTCTTTTGTTGTGCTCTGTGAGATCGAAACTTGTTGCACTTGGTCCCGTAATTTTGATATATGATGCTGCACTTATTCCTCTTCATATTTCATAGTAGATTTTTCTAAGGGATTAATGGGTGTGGAATTATTTTTTGGAGGAATTTTAGAACCAAATATTGATATCAATGCTTCAATTTTCCCTTGGAATAACTTCAAACTAGTTTTTCAAACAAAAGTTATGCAATTTTTAAAAAACTTTACACGTCTTTTTCTTGATTTTGAGGAGATAGATATTGAATTCTTTCTTTTAAGGAGATCGATATTAAAACTGATGTATCTCTATGATTTTGGATCTCAAATATTTTAACTTCGGTCCTATAGTATCCCTATGAGTCTTCTTTCCAATTCCACATGTCTGACCAATTTGGATTCTTCATGATAAAGTTATGCTCGATCTCCCACAATGACCTAATTATGGACTGGTTCAGTAGAACAAACTTGTACGGTGTTCCATGTGTCACTATTTCGACCTTAGGCTCTGAAATTGATACAAAAGAAACTAAAGTTTGTTCACTTTCAGACACTTTTTACATAATTCAAATTTGATGCCTGAAACAAAATTTGTGACGATTTTCCTTTGGTCACTTGTTTGATATGAAATTATGGAGCCTAGAAAAACCATAACTTCCTCAAATCATATCTCCGAAAATATAGAGAAACAAGATCTGAAATTTTTACACGAGATTCACCAATATTTTTTCTCCATGTGGTAAAAATTTTAGCTTCCGAATCCTCGTAGAAAAAAAATTATAGCGAAAATTCCAAGATGTCATGTTTGAAGAAGCGAAATCCTAGAATCCCAAGCTCTGATACCAAATATTATGAACCAAATCACAAAATAGAATAAAATATAGATCAACGACTTAGAAATAAATACCTTTGAGGGATAAACCTCATTTACATTACATAAATGAAAAATTTATGGATGATACAAATGACAAAACCTCCTTCTATATATAGGAGTCCAAGGGTTCACAATATAATCCTAGCCGGCATAACAATAACAATGTAAGAGCAGAACAATAACAATAATTGGCTTCTATGGGGCACAATAATAAAAATATGGGGACCAAATTAACAATAAAAATAAGAGGATATACTACTATCATAAGGACCTAGCAATAGATGTGGTAAAAATTCCCTTTATTATTAAGAGGGAGTGTTAAAAAATGTAGCAAGAAAGGCTCAATTTGACTTTAGCCTTAGTCAAATTGAGTAAATTAAATTTCCACATCATAGCGACAACTTGGAGGCAGTTAACTAGTGTGACATGGATCTTATCACTTAGTTAACTCAATAAATTCAAGTTAGAGGGCTTGGAGTTTAGTTATGCATGTGTGATTGCTAAATTTTAGCAATCTAGTTCAATTATTTTCAATTGTATACCAGTTGAGTGTACATTTGTTGCATGGAGTCAAGAGATCCATCCTTGGGAATTGCACAAGAAAATAGGAGTACATTCCTATATTTTAGGAGTAATTTCCTCAAGGATTTCATAAGGAAATAAGGTGCTGGAGGAGAAGATAGATCCGGATTTATGCAGGAACGCAACAGAATACAAAAATAACCATAAACATAGAAATACAATGGAAATAAGGCTTCATTTCATTAATATCAAATCACAAAAATATGCTTACAAACATGATGGAAATAAAATAGCTAGGGTACTGGTAGCGAATCTCTAAGAAGAGATGTGGTGGCTACAGACCTCTGAATTGTGTTACAATGAGGCTCGAGGGCCTATTTATTATGGAGAAACAATGGAGAACTCTAAATGTCCAAAAACCTAAACCTAGGAGATGAAACGCCAAAAATATGGGCCCCGTTTGGGTAAATTAGTGTTTCAACTTCCTAGGGACATAAATTTAGCATACTATCTCCGTTTGGGGCCTCAAAATGGCTCAGAAAGTTCAGGACCCGAAAAACTGCTGAAAATAGTAAGTTGTGAAAAAAACTGAAAGAGACAATGGTGGGGCCCCAAGTGGAATAGGCGGGTGGCCACCAATATCCACCTGGATCATTCCTCCCCCCTTAGGAAGCAATGGTCCCCATTGTGTTGATTTCCTCCATGAGATGAGGAAACTTCTGTTGAACTTGGTCCCTGGTGAACCAATTGCCTTGGTGCAGGAGCTGGCTAGCTTTGACAACCCGATACAGTTGGATCTTTTGTTGGCGAGTGTTCTTGATTTGCATGTCCATGATATAGTCTATGGTGGCTTGTTCCATGTAGTCTGGGTTTAACTCTTTTGGTGTGAGTTCTTCTGCAATGCCAGAGGTGTCCAATAGAGGTGGGAAGTAGGGACGAATGCGGTCTACATTGAATACTGGGTGCAAACCAAGGAATGATGGAACACTGAGCTCGAAGGCATTGTTCCCTACAAACTTGGTGATGGTGTACGACCCATATCGGAGCAAGTGAATCTTGCGGTGGGGTCCAGTGAGGTGCTCCTTCTGTAAATGTAGCCACACTTTTTCACCCACCTGGAATTTGTGTGGCATCCGATGTTGATCATGTCGTTGCTTGTACTTAGCATTGGCTCTGTCCAATATGTCATGAACCTATTGGAGGATGTGATGAATGCACTTGATGAAGTCTTTTTCTTTGTTAGCTTTAGACTGGACATGAGTCGAATTGGCCTAAGTAGCTGCAAATGGCATGGCTACGTCATTGGGACATAGTGGCTGGAATCCCAAGACCATCTGAAAGGGGTTGTGGCCGGTTGAGCTGTGGAGAGCTCAGTTATAACTGTGTTGTACATAGGGAAGGCTCTCATCCCATGTGCGTGGATTATTTGAATTTTACATGCGCAGAATGTGTACAATCATCCTGTTGACGACCTCTGTCTGGCCATCAGTTTGGGGATGGAAAGCTGTGGACTTGGTGAATTTGGTGTCCAACATTGACCAGAGGCTGGACCAAAATGCGCTGAGGAACCTGCTGTCGCGATCTGATATGATAAACTGTGGGATCCCAAAGTGCACCCACACTCGTTCAATGAAGAGTTTAGCAGTGGCTTCTGTTGGGGTTCCCATGTTTTGGCTAGATTGGCAAGACCAAAAGATGAGACAACATCAGAACCACTTTTGGGACCTAGGATCTAGCCCTCCTGGACCCGGAGAGGGATCTCTCCAATAACACAAAGAATAATATATCTTTGAAGCTCGAATTGAGATATTAGGCTAGGTATGAAGCACAAAGGGGTGTTTTAAATGATTTGGTTGGTTGGTTGCTGGGTTGAGTCATGAGATGATAGATTGAGAAAGTGATGGGAGAAAGGAACAAAACAGCAGGATGTCTCAACAAAGGGGATAGGTCAAGAAAGTGTTATCCATTAGGCTATGGAGTCATGAAAGGAAATTACATGCAACAGCTAGCCAAGGCCTCCACAGGGCAATTCATCTACACTAAAGGATCTTTTAGATAGATGATGGGATGGAACATTAAGGGAAGAAGGTGGAAGAAGGAAAACGGCCCAATTTCTGTCTATAGATCAGGTCAGAGGTCATTTAACTCCAGACCTGCTTGGACATACTCTAAAGAAGCTCTTAAAGGTAGGACAAAGGGGCTGCTTATAGATCGGATCAGAGGTCATTTAACTCCAGATCTGCTTTAGCAACTCCAAGGGAAAACAGAGATAAATTTGACAAAGAAACATCCAAGCAGTAAACCCCCAAGTTCATACATCAGCCAGTAGGCAATAACATCCACTGCGCTGGTTAAACCACATGAATTCACTCTTAGGTACACATAAATCAGAAAAAATTAAAGGTAGGGAGAGCAGGAACATAGGGCACCTAACAAGGGTGAATCCTATGCTATACTTCTGTTGCCTACCAGAAGAACATGAAACAATATGAAAATGTAATAAAGAGAGTTAGGAAAAACATCACCAATAGTAATAGACCAGGATCCTGTGAAATATGCTTTGATTAATTGATGCAAAACCAGTCAGGTAAAATATAGCTCAATGGATGTTACAGTCCAGACTTCTCCTCCCAGCCTATTACCTACAACTACTTTGCTACTCCCTCCCAAGACTGTTCTAATAGTCGGAATGAATCCCTCTAACAGCAACGACAGCAGCCAACAACAAAAACATTTACAATATGTTCTTAGGGATTCTTATAGGAGAAGAGAATAACAACAGTAGATACAAATTGAATGAGTCTCATTAAGACAGAATGGTGGAGGAGGTCAAGCCCATTCTGCTTAATGGCGTTCTGCTGTACTCTGTAGACTGTTTGGAGGCGTCTGTGAGGTCGAGATCAACCTCTGATATGCTCTTTAAGTCCTTACGACGGTCTGGAACTTTGTGCCAGCCTTATGGAATAAATGAACTGGGTGGAAAATCTGCAAGGCCACTCTATACCTCCATAACTGCTGCCTGACTATCTTAAATGAGCTTCAGTCAGTGTAATTAATCGTTTCAGGGCTCGAGGAGGCATGGAGATTTCTTGTAGGAAGGTGTCCCGTCTGGAGAAGAGTACTCTGCTGATATTAAGCACAGATAAGACTTTGACAGCATGATTAAACCTTCAAACTGGGCCCTTTCCTTTGAGTGCGGGGTTAAACATTAATTATATCACTAACAAGCATTAACCCCCTTTGAAACTCTTCTGCTGATCCGCTGGCAATGCTGAAATGGCCTCTCTATGTTGTCTGCACAATAAATTAAACCTGTTATAAACTTGGGCAGTGGTGGTGGAGGAATGCTGTGGAGGCGAAGGAATGGTGGCAGAGTAGTGGAGAAGTAGTGGAAAGCGGCGGAGGAAACAAGTGATGGGACCCGACAGGTTAGATCGCAAATCGCAAATTGCAATCGGGAGATGGAGCGGGGCGGAGGAGGAGGTAAGGATTTGCGATGGGCCGAAAGTGCGATGGCGTGATCAATCGCATCGCAAATATTTGCGACACGATCCATCGCAACGTAAATATTTGCGATGGATGATCGGAATAAAAACACAACATGCGATTTTGCGATGGATGCGACCGGCATGATCGCAGATCGCAAAGGCGGAAGGTGCGATGGCAGAAAGTGGCACCAAACAGAAAACTGCGCTTGTGATGGATGCGATCTGCGATTAACGACTAAGTCACTAAGCCCTTGGTCTTGGGTAAGGGTTACACAGGAAAGTGGTTGGAGCTTGCGGGAAAGGGGCTTAGGCCTTAATATGGTCGGGCAGTGGGTTTTAGACCATTTTAATGCATTTTAAGGCCAAGGAAGGGGAACGATAGAGGGATAAGGGGGGAAAAAGGCCAACAAAGGGAAGGGGAAGGATATAATGGGGATTTGAAAAGGTAAGAAGGGAAATAGAAGGGGAAACAAAATAGAAGCTAAGTGGGGGTGGAATAAGAGGGAAAAAAGGCCTTTTGGGCATTCTTCTTCATGACAGAGAGGCTCTATAATGGAAGTCAGCAGAGGGGATTTTATCAAAGGATGGAAGGCACAAGGAGGCTTCAAGGATGGTGTGTTTTCAGAGGAAATGCATTCCTTGAAGACTCAATGAACATTTTAGCCCCCTATTTGCTTGTCAAAAAATTTATGGGGGGCTAACAGTGGCTCCACATGGGGATGGCTTCTTCTTGAAGGAGTCAAGAATTCAGAAATTGATCTTTCGTGCAGGCCAAATGCCTGGTGCTTGACTCATTCATTTCTTTCTTTGATCAGCTGCCACAAATCATGAAGACATCATATCAGTAGTAAAATTTCTCCCGAACATCTACCTACCCATACTACCGTCCTAACATTTTTCTTCTGGGTGCATTTGGACTTGCAGACCCTTTACATCATCAGTTTTTACAAACAGGAAAATAGACCTATTCTACTTCTACCCTTATTACTCCATGAGACCAGATTAGACTGTTGGCCTCATAGCCTCTCTACCTAATCTAATATCTGCTAGGATTAAACTATCTAGCAGATTTCTTCTCTACATTCTAAGACAAAAATTGAAAACAATCAAGCCAGGATTAGACTGTCTGACTTGCTGGACTTTGCAGGAATTAAAAACAACTAACTACATGCTCACAGGCTGAGCTTTATTTCATAATTCCTACCTACCCTACTCTACTTGGAAATATCTGATGTATTAAGTGATACAATAATGCCAATGCAGCCAATCGAGCAATAGAAAAAAAGGATATGAGCATTGGCTGCCTGTCAGAGATAACCACAGGGCGCTCTGCATGTGGTTCTTCAAAACTGGGGTCACCATCAGTAGTGACCATTCCCAATGGATCTGGCCCGTGTTGAAAATTAATGCTGGAGCATTCGAGCAAATCAGGGCCCCCATGTATTCTGCCACAGGATCAACGAACACTTGATGTACACTTTCTTCTTTCTGGCCTGCCATGATTGGTAGGCTGTCTACGTCCTGGGCAGCTTCTATTATCGCGTTTTCCACTGCGTCTTCAGAGTGGCTCATGAGAGCCAGGTCATATTCTTCTTGCACATCGAACATCAGCGGAATTTCTTTAGTTTTTGGGGGAGGGAGACTTTCCAAAAATGCTCTGGGGTCTCTGAACTAGTATGATCTCTCTTGTGAGTTCAAAAGTTCAATTTAAGCTTCATACCTCTCAACCACCAGCTCCAGAATTTTTTTTTTGATCACGGGTCCGCCCTTTGAGATGAGAGGAATAACCCCTGGAAGGTCCTCCACCTTATACTCCGCCAAGTCACTAGCAATTGTATCACGACACACTGCCATGAAATCTGGAAACATTTCTGCAAACCGTTCAGGGTCTTCCATTAGCGAAGCGACTTGGTCTTTGGCATGGATGATGTTGTACTGCGACATGGTCTCCCAGTGGAGTCACGTGTGAAACCACAGATAATCAGTGGCCTGCTGATCACTTATGGAGTCTTCTTTTCATTCAAGAATTGTGGAGTCGCCAGGTGGATGATTTACAACTTACTGTCCACCACAATGGTTTACCAAATCAAGGCTGATTGGTCTCTTCCCCAGTGGAGTCGCCATTATGTTGGGGTTCCCATGTTTTGGCCAGATTTTCAATACCAAAAGATGAGACAACATCAGAACCACTTTTGGGACCTAGGATCTAGCCCTCCTGGACCCGGAGAGGGATCTATCCAATAACACAAAGAATAATATATCTTTGAAGCTCAGATTGAGATATTAGGCTAGGTATGAAGCACAAAGGGGTGTTTTAAATGATTTGGTTGGTTGGTTTCTGGGTTGAGTCATGAGATCATAGATTGAGAAAGTGATGGGAGAAAGGAACAAAACAACAGGATGTCTCAACAAAGGGGATAGGTCAAGAAAGTGCTATCCATTGGGCTATGGAGTCATGAAAGGAAATTACATGCAACAGCTAGCCAAGGCCTCCACAGGGCAAGTCATATACACTAAAGGATCTTTTAGATAGATGATGGGATGGAACATTAAGGGAAGAAGGTGGAAGAAGGAAAACGGCCCAATTTCTATCTATAGATCAGGTCAGAGGTCATTTAACTCCAGACCTGCTTGGACATACTCTAAAGCAACTCTCAAAGGTAGGACAAGGGGGCTGCTTATAGATCGGACCAGAGGTCATTTAACTCCAGGTCTGCTTTAGAAAATCCAAGGGAAAACAAAGATAAATTTGACAAAGAAACATCCAAGCAGTAAACCCCCAAGTTCATACATCAGCCAGTAGGCAATAACATCCAATGCGCTGGTTAAACCACATGAATTCACTCTTAGATACACATAAATAAGAAAACATTAAAGGTAGGGAGAACAGGAACATAGGGCACCTAACAAGGGTGAATCCTATGCTATACTTCTGTTGCCTACCAGAAGAACATGAAACAGTATGAAAATGTAATAAACAGATTTAGGAAAAACATCACCAATAGTAATAGACTAGGATCCTGTGAAATATGCTTTGATTAATTGATGCAAAACCAGTCAGGTACAATATAGCTCAATGGATGTTACAGTCCAGACTTCTCCTCCTAGCCTATTACCTACAACTACTTTGCTTCTCCCTCCCAAGATTGTTCTAATAGTCGGAATGAATCCCTCTAACAACAACGACCGCAACCAACAACAAAAACATTTACAATATGTTCTTAGGGATTCTTATAGGAGAAGAGAATAACAACGGTAGATACAAATTGAATGAGTCTCATTAAGACAGAATGGTGGAAGAGGCCGAGCCCATTTTTCTTAATGGCGTTCTGCTGTACTCTGTAGACTGTTTGGAGGTGTCTGTCAGGTCGAGATCGACCTCTGATATGTTATTTAAGTCCTTACGACGGTCTGGAACTTTGTGCCAGCCTTCTGGAATAAATGAACAAGGTGGAAAATCTGCAAGGCCGCTCTATACCTCCATAACTGCTGCCTGACTATCTTAAATGAGCTTCAGTCAGTGTAATTAATCGTTTCAGGGCTCGAGGAGGCATGGAGATTTCTTGTAGGAAGGTGTCCCGTCTGGAGAAGAGTACTCTGCTGATATTAAGCACAGATAAGACTTTGACAGCGTGCTTAAACCTTCAAACTGGGCCCTTTCCTTTGACTGCGGGGTTAAACATTAATTATATCACTAACAAGCATTAACCCCCTTCGAAACTCTTCTGCTGATCCGCTGGAAATGCTAAAATGGCCTCTCTATGCTGTTTGCACAATAAATTAAACCTGTTATAAACCTGGGTAGTGGTGGTGGAGGAATGCTGCGGAGGCGGAGGAATGGTGGCAGAGTAGTGGAGAAGTAGTGGAAAGCGGCGGAGGAAACAAGTGATGGGACCCGACAGGTTAGATCGCAAATCGCAAATCGCAATCGGGAGATGGAGCGGGGCGGAGGAGGAGGTAAGGATTTGCGATGGGCGGAAAGTGCGATGGCGCGACCAATTGCATCACAAATATTTGCGATGTGATCCATCGCATCGCAAATATTTGTGATGGATGATCGGAACAAAAACACAACATGCGATTTTGCGATGGATGTGACCGGGATGATCGCAGATCGCAAAGGCGGAAGGTGCGATGGCGGAAAGTGGCACCAAACAGAAAACTGCGCTTGCGATGGATGCGATCTGCGATTAACGCCTAAGGCACTAAGCCCTTGGTCTTGGGTAAGGGTTACACGGGAAAGTGGTTGGAGCTTGCGGGAAAGGGGCTTAGGCCTTAATATGGTCAGGCAGTGGGTTTTAGACCATTTTAATGCATTTTAAGGCCAAGGAAGGGGAACGATAGAGGGATAAGGGGGGAAAAAGGCCAACAAAGGGAAGGGGAAGGATATAATAAGGATTTGAAAAGGTAAGAAGGGAAATATAAGGGGAAACAAAATAGAAGCTAAGTGGGGGTGGAATAAGAGGGAAAAAAGGGCCTTTTGGGTATTCTTCTTCATGACAGAGAGGCTCTATAATGGAAGTCAGCAGAGGGGATTTTATCAAAGGATGGAAGGCACAAGGAGGCTTAAAGGATGGTGTGTTTTTAGAGGAAATGCATTCCTTGAAGACTCAATGAAAATTTTAGCCCCCTATTTGCTTGTCAAAAAATTTATGGGGGGCTAACAGCTTCTGCTGTGATATTCTTCTTGTAGGCCGCCATAATGGCCATCTTTGAGAATCTGTCGATGACCACGAAAACACAGTCGTTTCCATGCTTAGTAGAAGGAAGGCCTGACAAGTAATCCATGGATATGGATTCCCAAGGTCGACTAGGGGTAGGTAGCGGAGTATAGAGCCCTTGATTCTTGATGGTCGGTTTGGCAATGACACAAGCAGTGCAGGATCTGATGTGCTTCCCGACATCCTGTTGAAGGTTCGGCCAATAGAAATAATTTTGCAGTACTGCCACTGTTTTCTCGATCTGAAAATGCCCAACGAATCGACTGTAGTGTGCTTCCCATATCATCTTGGCACGCTCGCTCGAAGGAACACAAAGGTGTCCCAGGTGACATAATAGTGCATCTTGGAGGTGAAAATTTGGAACTTGCATACCTCCAAAGAGTGCCTTGTATGTGTAGTTGAATTCTAGATCACTCTTGTAGAGAAGCAGCCAATCAGAAGTCTCATGCCCACAAGAGTTGAGAACGGTGGTTATGGCCACGATCGGTGGTCGGCTGAGGCAGTTTGCAACATTATTGGTGCTACCCTTCTTGTACTTGATGTTCAAATGAAATTTTTGTAGATATGTGGACCACTTCTGATGGCGATCGTTCTGCAACTTCCCTTATGTCTGTATGAACTGCAAGGGTCGGTGGTCTATGTGGATGATTTTATCCTTCCCCAAAATGTAATGCTTCCATTGTCGACAAGCCTGCACAATGGAATACATTTATTTGTCATAAGTGGGATACTTTCAAACTGTGTCGGACAATGTCTCATTGTGATATGCCACTGGATGCCCCTGTTGAGTAAGAACTGCCCCAATAGCATAGTCAGAGGCATCTGTCTTGATCTCAAATGGTTGTTGCAAGTCTGGTAATGCGAGCACTGGGGTAGAACAAAGGCGATGTTTCAATTCTACGAACGCCTTTTGTTGATATTCTGATCAACAGAATTTTTCTTTTGCTCCCCCCTTGGTGACTTGACTCAAGGGCCAAGTGATATGAGAGAATCCCAACACGAATATGTGGTAGAAATTAGCAAGACCCAAAAAGCTGCGAAGCTCTATTAGGGTGGTTGGGGCTGGCCAATCTCGAATGACTGGATCCACATGCACCCCCCTTTCATCAATAATGTATCCCATATGTTGAACCTGGGTCATGAAAAAAGTGCACTTCTCCAAATTGGCACACAACTTGTGTTGCCGCAGTGTTTGGAGGACTTCTCGGATGTGGTGGAGGTGCTCTTCCCAAGTCTGGCTGAAGATCAGAATGTCATCCAAGTATACCACTACAAATGAGTTGGTAGGATTGCGTGAAGATAACATCCATCAACCTCATGAAGGTTGTGGAGCATTTGTCAACCAAAGACATGACGACATTCAAAAGGCCCTCCTGGCTACTAAGGCGCCTTCACACATCGTAGGGTTCGATTGGTACCGGTGATACCCGTACTTCAAGTCGATCTTGCTGAAATATTTTTCCCCTTTGAGTTGGTCCAGAAGGTCATCAATCCATGGGATCGGGTGCCTATTCCATCCAGTGATCTTGTTCAGCGCCCGATAATCAATACAGAGTCTCCAAGTCCCATCCTTCTTCTGTACCAACATAATCGGGCTCCCACAGGGAAATGAACTTGGCCGGATGTGACCTTTCTACAGCAGCTCCTGAATCTGCCTCTTGATTTCATCATTCTCCAGAACAGAGCGCCTATAGATCATTCCATTAGGTAACGGCGCACCTGGGGTTAGGTCAATGGGGTGCTTGACCTGACAGTGTAGAGGCACCCCTGTGGGTGAGGTGAAGATGTCCCCGTACTCCTCCACAACCTTTTCCATTTGTTTTTGTCATGCAGAGTAGCCATTTCCGAAGGTCGTGGCCACAATCTTCTTCTTTCCCTGGGGGTGGATCATCAAGAAAACAAATTTCCTGGTTTGGGAAATGAGCTTACTGCATTTTTTTGCAGTAACCAAATAGATAGTGGGAGGCGGTGGTACCTTTGGTATCTTGTACAATTTATTTCCCAAAGTAACAATAACAGCACGAGGCCGAGACTCATACACAACATGTCGCTTCCACAAGTATGGTTGGCCTTATAATACATCAGAAACATCAATAGGATCAATTTCACACAATACCTCATCGATGAAGGGCTTGATGCTATAGGGAAGGCGGCACTTCTGGCTGACGCAGAGATCCCGTCCTTGGTAAAGCCACCTGATGGTGTATGGTTGTGGGTGCGCTGTGGTCGGCAAGCCCAAATGCTTCATGACATCTACTGAAATGAGGTTCTTTTGGCTCCCATTGTTGATAATGAACCATATCGAGGAACCCTTTACCCACATCTGGGAGTGGAAGAGACGCTTTACCTCCTCTAGATCTTCTGGTTCCTCCTTCTGGATCTTCGTAGTGGCAACAGTGGCGTTGGACTACGCATCAATAATCTACTTCCCTTTGTCATTCACCTTATCAGGTTCTGATTCAGATTCGGAGCATGCATCTCATTCATAAGCCCTCATCTCGGCCACCAGCGACTGCTTGGCCTGACACTCACTTGTGTTGTGAGTGGAGCTCTTATGGAACTCACACCACTTTGCTGTGTCCTTCTTTGGCTTCACAGTGTTTTTCTTTGCTTGTGTCTTTGGCAGGTTGCCTTGGGCTGCCATGCCTTGGATTTGTCCTTTGTTCTACGGTTTGGGGGCACCTTTCCCTTGCTTTTGATTCGCAGCTCCAAAGTCTCGCTTCTTCTATTTGAATTTCTGTTCAATCTTGGCAGCATACCGGTATGCCGTACCAAGCGAGGAGATGTCGAGGAACTCCACTTCCTCCTGAATGTATATGTGCAGACAACCGCGATACTTTAGCACCAAATTTTTCTTTGAATCTTTGATACCCAACTTTGTGCGTAGGGTATGGAACAAATTCGTTAGCTCATGCACATCTTGATCCCTTTGTTGCCGCAGCGTGGTCCATTGTATGTAATTTTCCTCATAGCTCCCCATAGGATAGTATTGTTCCTTAATGGAATCTCAGAAATAATTCCAAGTGGGTACAACTGAGAACAGAGAGGGTTCTGTATCATCCTTTTTCTCACAGTAGGTTTCCCACCAGTGCTTGACATGGGGGGTAGCTTTGAGGAGTACAAAAATAATCTTCTCCGGGTCAGAAAAGTCATGAACCGAGAAATATCCTTCTAATAGATTCAACCATCTATCTATGACATCTGCATCTATTTGACCCTCAAATATGGGAATGTCAAAGTTTACTTGTACCTTAAAGGGAGTCGCGCCTCCATAGTGGCTGCTGGATGCAGATGCGCCACTAGTGGACAGTCGTTGAAGGATATGGGAAAAGTTATCCATCATCACGTTCCTTTGTTTTTCGAGGGACTCCTCGAGCAATATTTTGATAGGATCTCCTGATCCCTCATCTTTCTTTTTGTCCCCCATGGGATTCCGTTAGGGTTTGCGAGGCTGATCTAGCAAAGGTTCCACCAGATCGAGCCCTAAATCCTTATACCCCGACCTCAGTGGGGACATGCAAAGAAGGATCGAGAAAAATTAGACCGCTCTGATACCACTGATCCGAATTTATGCAGGAACACAACAGAATACAAAAATAACCATAAACATAGAAATACACTGGAAATAAGGCTTCATTTCATTAATATCAAATCACAGAAATATTCTTACAAACATGATGGAAATAAAATAGCTAGGGTGCTGGTAGCGAATCTCTGAGAAGAGATCCGGGGGCTACAGACCTATGAACTATGTTACAATGAGGCTCGAGGGCCTATTTATTATGGAGAAACAATGGAGAACTCTAAATGTCCAAAAACCTAACCCTAGGAGATGAAGTGCCAAAAATATGGGCCCCGTTTGGGTAAATTGGTGTTTCAACTTCCCGGGGACGTAACTTCGACATACTATCTCCGTTTGGGGCCTCAAAATGGCTCCGGAAGTCCAAGACCCCAAAAACTACTAAAAATAGTAAGTTGTGAAAAAAACTGAAAAAGACAATGGTGGGGCCCCAAGTGGAATAGGCGAGTGGCCACCAATATCCACCTGGATCAAGATATGTGTTGTCTATAGGCTCTCATTCACTAGAGAGAACAATTATTATTGTGCAAGTTGTGCTCATAGCTGAAGCAAGAAATTGTAATAGTTTCTTTATTCAACTGATTAATTCAAAGAGGCTTAGGGCTTTTTTCCCAATTGGGTTTCCCTAGAAATCACTGTGTGCTTGTGGCTTTTCTTGTTGCATGTTTATGCATGTTTTTATAAATTGTGATTACCATTATGCATATCAATAGAGTATAATTGTGTCTCTTGTTTTTCAGTTCGAAATTTTGAGCAATTGTAATTTCTATCAAATTTCTACATTGATTGTTTTGATGTTTCCATTGTAATAACATGCTAACCCTATTTTGATAACATTAAATTCATGATCTTGTATATTTGTACTTGGGTGTACTTGTTGTTGAATATTTGCAAGTACACAATCTTCAAGATATTGAAGATGTTCACCTACCTCATAATTGAAGATGACTTGATAATAATGAGAATGATGGAAAGAGTGAGTTGTAAGAATGACAATGACTATATGATATTGTTCACATAGAAGGAACGGATGTTCCTAACGATTGAATTTTCTCTGATGATATGAATAAAAGAGAATGTGTGGCTAGAAGAAATAGGTTTCTGTTGTAAATAAGAATCTTGGATAAAGAAAGGGTACATCTCCCTAATTAAGAGGGAGGACATATTGTGACAGATATAGCAAAATACCTTGAAGAAATAATGAGATCGAAGAATAGCTAAAGCATTACAGATGGTTTATTTATAAAGTTATAAACTAGATTTAGATATTCTGGAAGAAGTGTTGAGGATGATTTTGGTGTTACTGGAAAAATTGAAGGAAACTTCCGACAATATGTGTTTGGATAATATGATGATGACCTAAGCAACATCAAAATATTTGAGGACCCCAAAGGTTTGTACTAACTTTGATATATTTTAAAATTTTATTACTAATTGGGGTTGTGATTGTATAGCTAGTTCTCCCCATATGAAGGTTGAACATCTTGGAAGAATGCTTAGTTGAGTGGATATATCTGATTTAGTTTATAGGGAGAGATGAAGCATCTTGGAGTGGAAAAATGCTTAGGAGGACATATGGACGGCTTGTGATGATGTCTAGATCCTAAAGTCGGAAGGGTCTTGTTGGTTTTGTGGAGCTCCAATCCCTTTGGGTTGGTGTTAGAGCTAAAGGCTGATGGTACCTATAGTGGCAGAATATTGGAATGCACTTTAGTTCCAACCAGTTAGCTACCTTGGTCAAGTATCGAATATTTAGCATTGTATATGCTATAACTCTTTGTACAACATATCATTTTGAGTTCACCTTTGTACCAATATCTATATATATATATATATATATATATATATATATATATATATATATATATATATATATATATATCTGTGTGTGTGTGTGTGTGTGTGAATACCTCCCTAGTTAAGAGGGAGTGTTCAAGAATGTAACTAGTATCGGTATTCATAATTGTATTTGAGAAAAAAACTATTAGCAAGCATGGGTTTCACACTTTGATTATTTGTTTCTAGGTCAAAGGCCTCCATTGAAGGCTTCTAGGGTTGATTCATAAGTCTTTTTCCATGCCATAAAATTGTAAACCATTCTTGGATTTTGTACATTGAGAAATAAATTTGTAAAAGAGTCAATTTTGTAAAATTAGCTTCCTCCATTAAGTCGTCCTTCCCACTTTTCAAGTCGGACTCAAAAATGAACCTTGAAAAACTATAAATAGACATGCATTCAACCTATTGAAGCTGTTGTATCAAGGCATTTTCGATCAAAAGTTTAAGGAGTAGAAAAAAGGAGAGAAGATGATTTTTTAAATAAGGAAAAACTAGAGAAAAGAAAGAAGTAACTTTAGACAAGTGAAGGAAGTCAAAATGTCAACACTATTTGTCACACATGTGGGTTGGAGATTGATTTGTTGTAGGATGAAGTTAAAAATTTACAGAAGCTAGAAGAAGGGTCAAAACCATGATTGGCATGATGACAGTTTTCATGAAAGGTTGACTTGGTGGAGTGAAGGAGGTCAATTGTCTTGGTATTAGGTCCCGAATGTCTCAATTTGATTTGAATCTACTAGTGGAAGAGTTTAACTGGGTTTTCCCCCTCATAGGGGTTTTGCTCTGGCTAAGTGCCTAATCTAGTGTTGATGATCATCATATTTTTGGTAGTTTTTTGATGATAAAAGAACATAATAATAATAAGGAGAAGAAGAATATAAATGGAATGTCACAAGAAACTAAAGAATTTAAGAGAAATCAAATTGAATAAGACCTAACTATGCTGCCTATATTTCTCAACAAAGGAAATAAAAAAATACCTCCTAGCACAAGTCGACCCTGCCATAGATAAGTCGGCCCAGAGAGGGGTATTCAACCCACCCAGAAGAGTATAAATAGAATTTGTTCGACCTCATTTTCTCCCTAATTTGCTCTACAATCAAGGAGCTTGATTTGAAGTGTGAAATTCAAAAAGAAGGTGAAGGAAAGAAAGAAAGAAGTAGAAGCTGGAAGGAAGGGAAATTGATGTTTTGGTCAAGGTTTACTTTAATTTTTTCTCACACGTGTGAGGATACTAACATGTTACAGAGGCCAAAGTTGCAGAATGACTGCAGGTCCAAAATCTTGTTTTTGGGCGGGGAAATTATGAGTTTGGTGTATTTTTGGAAGGGATTGTCTCTTATTGACTTGTTTTATTTGATCTAATTGGAAGTTATTATTGGAGGGATGACTTGGTGCTAGACGAGGATTCGGTATTGTGATTTGGGTCTTCTTTTTCTCATTTGAAGTAGATTCTATAAGAAGAGAAGATTTTTTATGGGTTTTCACCTTCAAGGGGTGTTGACCTGGCTTGGAGCCTAATTTATGTGTCCATTTCCTTTGTTGTTTTAATCTTGATAATTTTTTAATGAAGAAGATCCAATAAGAGAAACATAAGAAGATAAATAAAGTTCACAAGAAATTGTTAAGATAAAGGAGAAATTGAATTAATAGCTTCCCTACTCAATTATACAACATGGTATTAGAGCTAAGTTGAACAAGAGAAGGTAGATGGAAGGACACAAAGAAGAGAATCATTTTAAGGACACAAGAAAATAATTAGAAGACCTCTTGACCTAGAAGGAAGGATTAATATTTTGAAGAAGACCTCATCATCAAGCTCTCATTGGAAGTTCTCTTGTATACTTCATCATATTGATAAAAGAAGGAAGCAACAAAGAGTCTGTTATATCTTTGTAGAAAGTTCTAAGCTGGGGAACTATGCAAAAACATATAAGTAATGGTTTAATTGAATTGGATGACCAATGAATTAAACCTTTAACAATTTTAAAATCTAAATATTTCCGAGAAGTTAAAAAGGGTTGATTTTCATTCATAACAACATAAATCTTTTAGTTGATTTTGAAAGTGGGAAATAAGAATATATGTGATAATAAAACATCCATACTGAATATCTAATTAATCAAATACAGTTGATGCATGCTGAATAATTCTACAACCAAACAATATATGTTCAAAATATGACAAAAGGAAACAATTAAAAGATGTATAGTAACTAACTTAAACAAGTTGTTTAGTTAATTAATCTCCACAGTGACTATAACTTCACATTGGGTTGTCAGGGAAATTGATACTCAATCTAGCCTTGCCCTAACTCCTATGTTACCTTGAACATATGCAAAAACAGATTATGAAAAACATAAATGAATAATTTGAAAGACTCACATGAACACAGAAGTTGTTAAGAATGAAGTCATTATCCTTTGATTATCTTCAGAAAAATTCATAGTAGTACAATAATGTCACTGGATCATCACAAGGGCTCAACCCTTATTTCTTCGAATTAAAAAATACTTACAGAGAGTAATTCAAAAATATCTAAATCTAAAATAATTATTTTACAAAATACAATATTATCCAAAACTGATTTGGATTTTTACGAAAGTAGAACACAAAAACATATTTCCTGAGCTGATTTTAGTTATCAGCACACAATTCAAGGGTGTTGTTTGATGATTGTTGCCTCAAACTGAATTCTTTGGTTTATGATCCTTTTATCTTACTTTTAGCTCCTTATTTCTTTGAAACTGGTTGTTAAAATTCTGCATTCTATTTTACTCGATGAGTTCAAGTAATTTATCCCATATTTTTTCATCTAGAACAGAGAATTTTGTTACTTTTTAATATTCTTCGCCCACGCCTGTATATTTTCAAAACTTGGCCTAGTAATAAACAAATGTTGAATTTCATGTTGGATAACTATATCATACTCTAGGCCTTCAATAAATGATTTACCAATAATTATCCCTTTGATTTTAGAAAAAAATGATCTATCTGCTGCTATCTCATGTAATCTATGCTGGTAATTTTCTAGTTGAATCAACTGGCCACTAGAATCTCTTAGGGGTGGAAGTCCCTTCTGGCATAAGACATTGATTTTTCTATGGAAATTCTTTCCCTATACATATAAATTTTGACATTTATTTTCTAATTGTAACATTAAGTTCCTTTTAGTCAAAACTTTTCTTACTTCTAGGACTGCATTAGTCCTGACTCGTACACCTAATTCCTCCAATTTTTATTTTGTTTTGGAATTCGGCACTTTGATTATTCTAGCTTCTTCTTTTGGCTTGTGGTCTAAGTCTTCTTTGATTTCTGTTATGGTTTCCTTTGATCTTGTTACCAGTTCCTCCTATTCAAATATGATCTCAATAGATGTCCAAAGTTCAGTTATGGTTGAATTTATATCAATCCATATTTTTTCTTTTGCTTCAGATAGTGTTTGTGCTATCAATGATTCATCTTCATAATTTTCAAGTTGTTTGGTTAATCTGAATTTTTTCTGTATTTCAACAAGATATGCATTATCAACCTTTATTTTTATTTTTTTATCTTAGGTATTTTCCAACTAATCTCTTAGCTTCTCAATCTCCATATATTTCAATGATAGGTCTCCCATAGATTTTTGACAATTACTCTGTTGGATCCTGGCTAATATTCTCTTTTTCTGTTGTAGATCTCCCTGCTCCAATGTTGATTTGAAGTTCTATTTCCTTGATCAATTTCTCCATCTTGGCCTCCATCTTCTAGATCTGCACATTTTGTTCCACAATAATATGAAGCATATTTTTTGTTTTTCTTCTCCCATTGTCCCACTTCATGGGCTTGAGGGTGCTTAGTTGCTGGTAACTCAATTTATTTCCCTAGTGCTTGAATGTTTGCATTTTTACTTTTAATTATTTCTTCAGCTTCTTTCACATCTTTAGGATTTGGTCCTAACTTTAACACCATATATTCTAACCCCTTAATCTTGGTATCTTTATCTAGAGAAGGCATATTTTATAGCTTCAACTGAGAGTGCACGTTGTTTAGAGATGCCTGTAGCTTGGATATTTTCATGGCAGAACTGGTCAATGATGTGTAGATCATTGCTCTAGCTTGTTTGTGCGGATCAATTTGATCTATAGGATGAATCTATTTAGTATCAAATGAAAATACAGATGTTTTATAATCATCAAAACTCTGAGGGACATGCAACTTCGGTTCTAGAAATTCTAGTTGGAACTGTCCTCTTTCACTATCTAAAGCAGATAGTAACCTTATCTGAGTTTTGGAATACTTTTTCCAGAACTATGCATATGTTGAAGTTTTTAATACCTCGTTTTTCTTCTTCATCTCTAAAATTTTTGCAAAAATAATCTATTGTCTTGAAAGAAGAGGGAGAAGAAGAAAAATCCATGGCGACTTCTTCTATTTGTTGCAATGAGAATGCAGATCTATATGAAAGTATAACTGTGGTATTTTCTTCAGAAGTTTGAACTTTCAATGAACCTTCTTCAACATTTATGGACTTTCTTCTCCTAAATAATTTGAATGTTTCCTTTTGTAACTTTGATCTTGCTAGGAATATGCTTTCTCTCGGCATTTTAAATTCTTTTTCTTTCAGCCTTGGATTTTCCAATGTTGTTTGACTAGAAACTTGATCTTCAACCTCCTCTAGTGTATTCTCTTCCCATTCTTCTTTATTTTAATACATTTCTATTTTAGGCTTTGCAATATGTATATATGGTGCAAAATTATGTTCAACTCTCATGGATGTTATTACTCCTAATGGATCACATGACCAACTAAAAATTCATTTAAATTTCATCTGACTTAACAAAACATTAACTTCCTTTTCTGCAGCTCTAGTATTGACTATGAATGGGCCAACTTGTGCCTTCAATTTAAAATGAGCTTTCTTCTTCCTAGAAACAAAATGAATATCATCCATTTTCATCATATGTATGATATATTCTAATGCTAAAATTATCATGGGGATGAAAATTGGTAGTTTGTAAGGTGACAACTCACAACCGTAGATACTAATTTTTGAAAAATTCTGGTATAAATAACAGTGTCTGACTTTAGATTGCTCACTTAAGTGTAGAATCATTTTGATCTCTGTGGAAACCCTAGGAACTGCATCACTACTTAACAAAGAAATTTCCATATAAAAATGATCCAGGTGGATATTAGTGGCCACCCACATATTCCACCTAGGCCTCCAGTTAGTTTCATTTTTTATAGCAGCATTTACTATTTTTAGCAGTTTTTTCAGGTGTTGAATTCTGGAGCAGTTTTGAATCCTCAAACAATGTTTTTCTGAGGTCTACAACATTCCCATAGCCAAAGGAAAGGACTTTCAGAAAAACATGTATTACTCAGAGATATATTTCTAACGATATATCGTACATACTAAAGGAAGATAATATGACCAAGCGACGACCCTGGGAAGTTGGCTACCCAACTAACCCAAATAGGGCCCACAAACTCTTGGGGTTATGGCTTTGGTTGTTTATGGTTTTCCTATGTTGTTCAATAATATAAAGGCCCTTGAGCCTGATTGTAACATAGTTCAGAGGCATGTAGCCGCCAAATCTCTTCTTAGAGATAAGCTACCAATGCCCTATCTAGTTTATTTTCATTATGTCTGTAAGCATATTTTAGTTATTTGATATTAGTGAAATGAAGTTTTATTCCCACTGCATTTCTACATTTATGTGTATTTATGTATTTTATTATGTTCCCGCATAAGTCTGGATCAATGGTATCAAAGCAGTATGCTCTTTCTCGATCTTTGTTTGCATGTCTCCAACGAGGTCAGGGTATAAGGAGTTAGGGCTCGATCTAGTGGAAGCTTTGCAAGATCAGCATCACAAACCCCAACGGTTGCCCATGGGGGAAGAAAAGAAAGACGAGAGAGTAGGAGATTGTTGAGTCTCATATCTGCATCTTTCTTATACACCTTTCTAGACCTTTTTCATTCACCTGGACCTTCTCAGTCACCAATATCATTGCATATTAATTGTAAAAGAGAATTTAAAATGGTTTTTAACTATGTTTTGTGTCTGCTGTTTGATTTAGATTTTTGCTCATTTAGCTGCGGAATCTTGTCACTTTCCGCAGCCATTTTGTCAAAGTCTATGTTGCAGGTATCTTCAGGAAAATCGAGACACATGGGAAAGTTAGAAATGACATGGACATGGATCGTGTCCTATTGGCTCGGTCGAATTCATCTAAGAAGGCTGTGGTCAAAGGTGGCCAAGTGGTGGTCAACCGTAGAGTCCCACGGTGACAGAACTCTGTTTCTCATCACGTGGAGATTTACGAGACCGTTTCTAAAACATGGGAGACACATCAACACCTGTAAACGGCTCCATAAGCTGAATCCAACAACCACTCTCCATAGATTTAATCCTCACGGCGGCCATAATGCTAGATCTCTGGACGTGATGGTTCACGTGTCTTCTACCAGCGCAGACTTTAGGGAATTTGTTATATCTCCCTCTGTTATAAATAATGCGTTCTCATACGCATAATAGTTAGATCTTCTTTAGCTCTGTAATGTAATTGCGTTGCCATTGTGCTGTGACATTTATCTGACCGCATTTTAATATATGAGAAGACTTTGTTCAAAAGCATAGTTCGTATTTGAAAGCTGCTTCCCGAGGTCTGTGCAGAGGGCCCTTGCACACGCTGAGGTTTTGTGTACTACTGTATAGTTTCATGCTTCATCTCTTTATGTTCATTGTGCCATAGTCATTCATGTATATATAGATTACATCTTTCATGGTATTTACATTTCATCTCTATCCATAATCCTTCATGCTTTACATTTTACTTCTGTCCATAATCTTTTATGTTTTATGTTGTTGTTAACTGATCAGTGTTCTTGTTTCAGATTACAATAGGCAGCCCGGGCATTTGCACATTTTTTATAATGACTAATGACATGGAATCAATATTGTCCTTCTGCTGATTTCTTTTTCTTAGTTTTTGTTTAATTCCAGCACTTTTTTGTTTATTTCAGTCTTGCACATTTGCTTTAAGTAGTTAGATTAGATATTAAATTGTTCATGTCATTTTCAGTTACCTCCGAAAGCCATAGCGAGACTAATGGTGAGGGATTGAAGTATGAATGTATAGTTTGATATTAGTTTACTTTTCTGCAAGTTAGATATTAAATTGTTCATGTCATTTTCAGTTACCTCCGAAAGCCATAGCGAGACTAATGGTGAGGGATTGAAGTATGAGTGTATAGTTTGATATTAGTTTACTTTTCTGCAAGTTAGATATTAAATTGTTCATGTCATTTTCAGTTACCTCCGAAAGCCATAGCGATACTAATGGTGAGGGATTGAAGTATGAGTGTCTAATTTGATATTAGTTTACTTTTCTGCAAATTAGATATCAGATTGCTCAAGTTGTTTATGATTACCTCCGAAAGCCATAGCGAGACTAATGGTGAGGGGTTAGAATATGAGTTGATGTAATTTGATTTTAGTTTTACTTTACTTGCAATCTTTTCTTTGAGTAACAGTTTCTTTTGTGTTTGGACAGCAGCAAGGGTAATGGTTTTCATGATCAATAGTTCACTGTTTGTTTAACTAGAATAGTAGCACATTTTCATTTCCTTTTAGGAACTAATTTTCTCATTGTATGTTTCAAAATCCTTTTGAAGTTTGAAGTTTGGAAAATCATTATAAAGGACATCATTGCCTTGAACAATCATAACCATACTTGTCTTTTAGAATTTCCATCTCACATTAGGAAACCAACCAAGATAAAAAAAGAAAAAAACCAAAAATGACAAAAAAGTAAGAGAAAGGTTATCTTGCACATATAGTGCACCACACTTCGTCAGCTTACGAATCCTGGATTGAAAAATTAATGTAGAAATTTAGGACACACTAAATTGACCAAACATTTTGGCGCCGTTGCCGGGGAAGTGTAACTAGGTAGCCAATTTCTTAAAAAAAAAAACACAAAATCATAAAAGAAGGGAAAACTTGATAACTTCTTGAAGTATGCTCTCCTCTTTCACCTAGTGTGATCTGGAGGATCAGAAAAGAGAGTTATTGGTTCAGTAATTTCTTAAGTATGCTCTCTTCTTGCACCTAGTGTGACCTGGAAGATCAGAAAGAGAATTATTAGCCCAACTTAAAAAATAATAAAAATGACATCCATAGAGCAAGAGATTCTAGGGGAAGGTTTATAGCTAGAGCCAAAAGTTCGATTTTCACAACTCCGTCTTCTTCAAGTCATAGACAGGATTCACCACCATCTACCCCTAGCCTTAAGATTCTTGGAATTCAAGGAGCAGCTGAATTAGAGGATTCTCCTACACCACCTAACAAATCTCATTTAGAAAAGGATCCTTTCTTTACTTCTACAGGAGAGTATATTGTAATCAAAGAAGTAGAATCACCTGAAGAAGAAAAGGAAAAGACTCCCTCTCATCCTCCCTTGATAGAAGAACCAGAGGACTTTGAGGACTCTAAAGAAACTATCATGGTAGAGGAAATAATAGATGGATTTGGAGGTAGAGGTAGAGGTAGAGGAGGAGGAAACAATGGAGACAACAATGGTGAAGGTAATGATGGAAGAAATAGGGAAGGAGACAACTTGTTTGGATTCCCTATAGTTGATGAGGAAACTCATACAACAATGAAAAATATCTCACCATCTGTCCTCCCCAACTTTTATGGATTACGAAGTGAGGATCCTGAAACATTTCTGTTTGAGTTTGAAGTCGTGTGCCGAACCTATGACTATATGGAAGACTCTCAAAAACTCAAACCGTTTCCTTCAACATTGAAGGGAGCTGCTTTGAAATGGTTCATGGGATTAGCCACTCAATCTATTAGGACTTGGAATGATATGAAACAAACATTTTTGGATAGATACTTGGACTATTGTATGCCCACCAATCACAAGGATGAGGTATTTAAAATGATGCAAAAAGAAGATGAAAATTTGGAAGATTTACTTGAAAGATTTCAATACAACTTAAAAAGAGCAAAGATGAGCAATTTAGATGAAGAAACCTTGAAAGGCCTCATATTAAAAGCCATTAGAGATGAATGGATAGATATTTTAAACATGACGGGGAAAGGAGACATTTCTCAACTTCCACTTCGTGACATAACAGAACTATGTGTCCATCTCTCAAGAGGAAAATCTAAAACTGGAAAAGGGCCTAGGGATCCTTCTCTTATCAGGGCTAAAAAATCTGCAACTGGATCAATAAGTAGGGCAGAGATTGGCAATATGCTTGATGAATTCAAAACTAATATCTTACGGAGCCTTAGTGAACAACTAGACACCCTTAAGATCCAAAACAAGCAGAAAGAAGAAACAGGTGCTCTAGCCATCTTTTGTCCGAAATGTAGGAAGAAACATGCTTTAAGGGAATGTCCCTTGGATGCAAAAGTTGTAGAAACATGTATAATTTTCTCAGAGAATCATGAGATCAAGGATTGTCCTTCAATCCCTGGACTCAAAGCTGTCTTTCAAGAGGACCCAAATTCAGTAGAATCTCTCTGTTTTGTTGCAAGAAGACCTTGGCAGGGACAACAAACTCAAGGGTTTAACAACCCTATGAATCTTCAAACCCCACCAAATTGGAATCCTTGGCAACAACCTTGGCCCCAACATCAAAATCCATATCAACCATGGGTACAAGGGATGCAAAATCCTTATGGGAGATTTGCTCAATTTTATCAATATCCTCCATCTTTTCAGAATCAACAAGCTCCACAACTTCCAAACTCAAATCCACAGCTTTCATTGCCATTTCCACAACAACCTTCTCAGCAAAATCCAAATCCTCAACTCATGCTTCCATACCAACAAAAGACAAATAAACTTCCATCTCATCCATTGCCAAATCCTAACAATAAAAATCCTCAGAATACTTACATGATAGAAGGACAACAATTTCCTACCTATATGATTGTTCCTCTCAATGATGTACAACTCAGTGTTGAAAATGGCAACAAGAAATAGTGAAGGAGGCCTTCTGAAACATCTTTCCTGATCCTAGTTGGAAAGTTATCACCTAAACTAGGTGGGGACCACACATGTGATTTTTGTCGAAAAATCTATTTTTAGACATACGGAGCATGATTCGGGGATTCCAGTTGGAGATTATTGAAGCATGCGATATGTTGGTGAAAATAGATGAGACCCTTATTTTTAGGACCCAGGCTATTTTTAGACTGTGTCTCCTAAAAATATGGAAGTCAAATATTATTTACCCTTAATAATATTTTGACTATAAACAACAGTTTACTCTCTTGGAGCACTTCAGTTCGAGTCATGGAGGTGGCTCATGCATCTGACAGAGGAATCACGTGGTTCCTAGGGTTTGATGGCATCTTGCACGTTAGACTTCAGTTAGACTCATGTGGCAGAGTTTTGGTGGAGTTGATTGAGGAGTTAATGGAGGTGGTGTTCTGGTTAACTAGTTGAACTAGTTGTATTTAGTTTAACTGGCTAATACACCAGAGATGAGTTGTGTGAATTAAATATTATTTAATTCACTAATTATTAACTCATTATTCAACTAAAGAACACATCAGTTTAACTCAGTGCATGGACAGTTCAGTGGAGACCAGTGAAAGAGGTAGATGAAAGGGTGAGTATAGCTATCAGTGGGAGGATCAGTTGTGCATGAGATTTGCACCACTTGGAGGAAATTACCAATGACAATTGCGCAGTTGAAGCCAGTGAGATTCGAACCTGGATCTCTATTTAGACCAGCCTTGATTGCGCAATAGAGGCAGAGAAGTAGTGGGTGTGTTTTGAACCTGTGACTTGTTCAAAACCAAGCTAGTTTTTGTGTAGCTTTGGGAGATAGTACCGAGTACTTGTGAGGAGTTTGTACTATGTATTTGCTGCATGTTCTCTCCATTTATAATATACTATAGCTGCGGGGTTTTCAGCTATAAGCTTTCCCCATACATACTGTGTTAATGTGTGTGATGATTTGATGTGAGATTGCTTCTATTTTTTCCGCATGTGACAATTAATTGTAGAAGAAGGTTATGTGTTATGCATGCAATTCGAAATTGATGTGTGATCGGGTTAATCTTCATTGAATAAGTGATTTATTCAGCTAATTTCTACACTCAGATCTGGTAGAGTTTTAGAAAAACCTTCTATAGATGTCCAAGAGCAAGATACCTCTAAGGAGGACTCTCTTAAAGCCAATAAAAGTTCTGAGGAAGCATCTCTTCAAAACTCAAATATTCAAAAAGAGTTTTCATGATCAATAGTTCACTGTTTGTTTAACTAGAATAGTAGCACATTTTCATTTCCTTTTAGGAACTAATTTTCTCATTGTATGTTTCAAAATCCTTTTGAAGTTTGAAGTTTGGTAAATCATTATAAAGGACATCATTGCCTTGAACAATCATAACCATACTTGCCTTTTAGAATTTTCATTAGGAAACCAACCAAGATAAAAAGAAAAAAAAAAAGCCAAAAACGACAAAAAAGTAAGAGTTGAGTAGGCCCTCGAGAAACAAAGGAACACGATGATGGATAAATTTTCCCAGATCCTTCAACGGTTGCCCACTGGCGGCGCATCTGCATCTAGTAGCCATTTTGGAGGCACCACTCCTTTTAAGGTAAAAGTAAAATTTGAAATTCCCATATTTGAGGGAAAAATAGATTCATACATCGTAGATATATGGTTGAATATATTAGAACGATATTTCTTGGTTCATGAATTTTCCAACCAGGAAAAGATTACTTTTTCACTCCTCAAAATCGCCCCCCATGTCAAGGACTAGTGGGAAACCTACCATGAGAAAAGGGATGAGAGGGAACCCTCTCTATTCTCGGTCACACCCACTTTGGATTCTTTCTGAGATGCCATCAAGGAACAATATTATCCCATGGGGATCTATGAGGACAAGTACATACAATGGACTACGATGTGGCAACAAAGGGATCAAGATGTGCATGAGCAGACGAATATGTTCCATACCTTGCACACAAATTTGGGTATCAAAGATTTAGAGAAACATTTGGTGCTGAAGTAAGGAAGTTGTATGAAAAGATACATTAAGGAGGAAATGGAGTTCCTTGACATCTTCTTGCTTGGTGCAACATACTAGTATGTTGCCAAGATTGAGTAGAAATTCAAACAGAAGAAGCGAGACTTTGGATCTGCGAATCACAAGCAAGGGAAAGGTGTCCCCAAACCACAGAAAAATGGACAAATCCAAGGTGAGGAGTCCTAGGACAACCCACCAAATCCGCAAGCAAATAAAAACACTGCAAAGCCAAAGAAGGACAAAAGAAAGTGGTGTGAGTCCATAAGAGATCCACTCACAACACAAGTGAGTGTCGGGCAAGGTAATTACTAGTGGCCGAGCTGAAGGCTTTTGAATCAGATGCATGCTCCGACTCTCAATCAGAACCCAACAATGGGAATGAAAAAGGGAATCAGATTATCAATGCGAAGCCCAACACTAGTTCCACCATGAAGATCCAAAAGGAGGAACCATAAGATCTAGAGGAGGGGGAGCGCCTCTTCCATTCCTAGATGTGGGTAAAGGGTTCCATGCCATAGTTCATTTTCGACAGCGAGAGCCAAAATAACCTCATTTCAGCAGAGGTCATGAAGTGGTTGGGCTTTTGGACCATAACACACCCACAACTATACACCATCGAGTGGCTTCACCAAGGACGAGATCTTTGCGTGAGCCAATAGTGTTGCCTTCCCTACAGCATCAAGCCCTTCACAGATGAGGTATTATATGACATTACTCCTCTTGATGTTTCTAATGTATTATTATGCCAACCATACTTGTGGAAGATACATGTTGTGTATGAGCCCAGGCCTCATGTTGTTATTTTTACTTTGGTAAATAATTTGTACAAGATACCAGAGGTAGCACCGCCTACAACCATATCTTTGGTTACTGCAAAACAATGCAGTAAACTCATTTCCAAAACCGGTAAATTTTTTTTCCTGATTATCCACCCTCAGGGTAAGAAGAATATTGTGGCCATGACCTCTAGACAGGGCTCCTCCGCATGAAAACTACAAATGGACAAGGTCGTGGAGGAGTATGGGGACATCTTCACCTCACTTGCATGGGTGCCTCTGCACTGTCAGGTCAAGCAATCCATCGATCTAACCCCAAGTGCGTCACTGCCCAATGGACCAATCTATCGGCGCTCTATTTTGGATAACGATGAAATCCAGAGGCAGATTCAGGAGCTGTTGCAGAAAGGTCACATTTGGTTGATTTCATCACCTTGTGGGAGCCCGATTGTGTTGGTGCAGAAGTAGGATGGGACTTGAAGACTTTGCATTGACTATCGGGCATTGAAAAATATCATTGTCTGGAATATGTCCTAACCCCATGGATTGATGACCTTTTGGACCAACTCAAGTGGGAAAATATTTCAGCAAGATCAACTTGAAGTCTAGGTATCACCAGGTACCAATCAAACCCTCCAATGTGTGGAAGACTGCATTCAAAGCCAAGGAGGGACTTTTCAAATGATTGGTCATGCCTTTTGGGTTGATGAATGCTCCTACAACCTTCATGAGGCTGATGGACGACATCTTGCAGCCATTCACCAACTAATTTTTATTAGTGTACTTGGATGACATCCTAATCTTCAGCCAAACTTGGGAAGAGTACTTCCACCACATCCGACAGGTCCTCCAAACACTGCGAAAACACCATTTGTGTGCCAATTTAGAGAAGTGCACTTTTGGCATGACCCAGGTTCAGTATGTGGGATACATTATTGATGAGTGGGGGGTGCATGTGGATCCAGCCAAGATCCAAGTCGTTCGCGATTATCTAGCTCCAACCACTCTAAAAAAGCTTTGCAACTTTTTGGGTCTTGCCAATTCTACCATAGGTTCGTGTTGGGATTCTCTCATATCACTTGGCCCTTGAGTCAAGTCACCAAGGGAGGAGCGAAACAAAAATTATTTTGGTGTGAATCTCAATAGAAGGCTTTCGTAGAGTTGAAACATCACCTCTGATTTTCACCAGTGCTCACATTACTAGACTTGCAAAAACCATTTGAGATCGAGACATATGCCTGTTACTATGATATTAGGGAAGTTCTTACTCAACAGGGGCATCTTGTGGAATATCATAGTGAGACACATTCTGACACAGTTCGCAAGTATCCCACTTATGACAAAGAGATGTAATCCATTTTGCAGGCTTGATGAAAATGGAAGCATTACTTTTTTGGGAAAGAAACAATCATCCACATAGACCACCATCCCCTATAGTTCATACAGATACAAGGGAAGTTGAAGAACGATCACCATCAGAAGTAGTCCACATACCTGCAACAGTTTCATTTGAACATCAAGTACAAGAAGGGCATCATCAATAATGTTGTAGACTGCCTCAGCTAGCCACTAATCATGACGCTAACCATCGTGCTCAACTCTTGTGGGCATGAGACTTCCAATTGGCTGCTGCTCTACAGAAGCAATCCAGAATTCGGCCACACATACAAGATTATCTTAGAGGGTAAGAAAGTTCCAAATTTTCACCTCTAAGATGCACTTCCATGTCACCTGGGACACCTTTGTGTTCCTATAAGCGAGCATTCCAAGAAGGTTTTGGAAGCGCACTAGAGTAAGATTGCTAGGAATTTTGGGGTCGAGAAAACAGTGGCAGTACTGCAGAAGTATTTCTATTGGCCCAAGCTTCGACAGGATTTTTGGGAAGTACATCATATCCCGCACTTCTTGTACCATATCCAAATCGACCACCAAGAAGCAAGGCCTCTATACTCCGATGCCTGCCCCTGGCTGACCTTGGGAATCCATCTCCTTAGATTACATGTCGATCCTTCCTTCTACTAACCATGTAAATGACTATTTTTTTGTGGTCATCGATAGATTCTCGAAGATGGCCATTATGGTGGCCTACAAGAAGAATATCACAACATAAGCCATTGTTAAACTCTTCTTTGAACAAGTGTGGGTACAATTTGGGATCCCACAGTCTATCATCTCAAATCGGGAAAAAAGGTTCCTTAGTACATTTTGGTCTAGCCTTTGGTTGATGCTGGACACTAAGCTCACCAAGTCCACAACTTTCCATTCCCAAACTGATGGACAGACAAAGGTCGTTAACAAGATGATCATACATATTCTGCACTTGTACAACCCAAAGAATCCACGCACATGGGATGAGAGCCTCCCCTATATAAAACACAACTATAACCTGGCTCTCCACAGATCAACTGACCACAACCCCTTTCAGGTGGGCTTGGGATTCCATCCAATATGTCCCATTTAGGTAGCCATGCCATTTGTGGCTACTCGAGTTGATTCGACTCGTGTCTAGTCTGAATTTGATAAGGTGAAAAACTTCATTGAGTGCATTGATCACATCTGCCAACAATTTCATGACATATTGGAAAGATCCAATGCTAAGTAAAAGCAATGACATGATCAACATCAGGTGCCACACAAATTCAAGGTGGTCGACAAAGTGTGGCTACATTTGCATAAGGCACGCCTCGCTGGAACTCACCAGAAGCTTCGCCCGCTCCACTATGGGCCATATACCATCACCAATGTTGTAGGGGAAAATGCCTCCAAGATCGGTATTCCACCATTCCTTGGTCTGCACCCAGTGTTGAATGTGGACTGCCTTCGGCCCTACTTTCCACCTCTACAGGACACATCCAACATGGCAGAACAACTCACACCAACATAATTAAACCTAGACTGCATGGAACAAGTCACAAGTGATAAAATCATGGACACACAAATCAATAACACCCTCCAGTAGAGGATCCAACTATATTGAGTTTTCAAAGCAGGCCAACTCCTTCACCAGGGCAAGTGGTTCACCAGGGATCAATTTCAACAGAAATTTCCTCACCTCATGGAGGCTTTGAATGCAATGGGGACCATTGATTCCTATGGGGGGAGGAATGATCTAGGTGGATATTGGTGGTCACCCACCTATTCCACCTAGACCTCTAGTCAGTTTCATCATTTTCCTTTTTTTATAGTAGCATTTACTATTTTTAGTAGTTTTTCGGGCCTGAATTTCTCGACCAGTTTTGACCCCCTAAACGACGTTTTTCTGAGGTCTGCAGTAGGCCCATAGCCATAGGTAGGGGCCTACGGAAAAAAATGTAGTAGTTGAAGAGACATTTCTGATGATATATCGTACGACCAAATGGAGATAATATGATCAAGTTACGACCCCAAGAAGTTGGATGCCCAACTAACCCCAACAGAGCCCACAAGCTCTTGGTGTTTCATCTCCTGGGTTAGGGTTTGGTTGTTCAGAGTTTCCCTATGTTGTTAAATAATAAAAACACCCTTGAGCCTCATTGTAACATAGTTCAAAGGCCTGTAGCTGCCAGATCTCTTCTCAGAGATAAGCTACCAACACCCTAGCTAGTTTACTTCCATTCTGTTTGTAAGCATATTTCAGTTATTTGATATTAATGAAATGAAGTTTTATTTATGTTGAATCTCAATGTTCATGTGTATTTTTGTATTTTATTGTGTTCATGCATAATTCCATATCAACAAAAAATGATTGACAAAGTCACTGAAAGAGAAATCTTCAGAATTTTTCCTCACTAATGAAGTCCAATGAATCACTGACTGTGGCTTTCCTTCAACATCCAATTTTTGTATAGGAAAACTGATCCTTTCTGATTGATGATATAAAATAATTAAACCAAAATATAGTGGTGCTTAAATGATACTTCAACACTAAACTTTAGGAAATGATCATGAATTACATCTGACATAAATTTACTGTAATTGAACATAATTGAGGGTTTCTTACTAGAAAACACTAATAAGAACCATAAGGAAACCTCATCTACCCACTGAAAATTTGGATATCCTAACAGACAAGAGACCATGGAAATACCCTGCCTAGACATCTCAGGAAACATTGCAAAGGGATAAGGTGGGTTTGTTCTGGGTAATTAAAACTTTTCTGGTAGAAATGACTCAAAATTATGAGCTCTCTCTGAAAAAGAAAGCTTATGGTAAATCTCCATAAGGGCATAAGTGGAAAAAGGGTGAAGGAATTCTTGAGGATTTAATTCCATGGCCTCAAAAATTGACTCAGAGGTTATGGAGAAAAGAGTCTCATTATTTTGAGCAATTACAACTCTCTGACTTGGAAGGTATCGGGCTCCATGCCAAGTGGAAAATTCTAGAAAATGGTGTGTCTGAGGGAAACAAAACTAAGGAAGTAAATAGTCTTAGAAAGAGAATTCTTCGCTGGCATTTTTATACTTTTGAAATGACCAATTATGAAGCTCGTACAAGTCGAATTCATAATTGGTTTCAGTAATCTTGAGTGGGTGTTAATAAGAGGTAATTCATCTAAATTTATCACATGAGTTAGAAGGGGATTCTCTACAAACACTTTGGATTTTCCTTTATGGTTGGCCATTTGGGAAACAAATAAAAATTATTGAGGATAATTATGAATTTACCCGAGAGTAGCGATGATTGGTAGTTGGTGGTCACTAGAATTTTCTCGGATGACGTTGTAGAGGCTCTGGCTACAGGTGGAATGGTAAAAGAATTAGGTTTGATGGGGATAATACCTTTTATCATGGTGATCATAATGGTTTTTTGTTGGATTAACCGTTAGTGGCACCGAGGATTTAATGTATTTGAATGTTGGCGGGAGAAATAAATGCGACAACAGTCGCATGGCTAGTTTAGCGAAATAGATAGTTAAGACTAGGAATGACGGAAGGTTGGTGGAGGGTAAAAATGGTGGGAATAGTGAAAAAGTATTGATAAGTGGTTTGTTGGGGGGGGGGGGATAATTTTTCATACACCCCCCCCTTCCATTAACTGTTGAGAGTGCAGGGGGTCCTGCAATTCATTTAGCACCATTTATGAGAGCACATTTGTTCGTGAGCGTTAGAAGTTGCATGAACATTAAGTCTTCGGTGGGCGGTAGTCAAAACAACACTTTATTTACAATATTTTAATTGAAAAACAATATTTAAAATGTCGAATAAAAAATAATGAGCGACATTTCAATGTGCTTGCTTTTAAAATGTTTTTTCTATTTTTCATTTTTTTCTCTTTCTCTTTTTTTTTTCCTTTCTTTTTCTTTTTGTTTTAATTTTTTATTTCATTTCCTTTTCTTATTTTTTCCATCAATTGAAATTGGTAAAACAATTCTAGGGGTAAAAATAAGTTACAACATCGGCTCCATCTAGGGACTTCTTCCCCCTGTGGGATGCAGAGAACAACCAGATCCATTTGCCTTATCCTCGGGCTATGGAGTCTTTGCTGTAAAAATCACACTTTGCATATGGGAATTTTAAGAAAAACCAGAAATATACAACGATGATGATTAAAAACACTCAATACTAGATAAAATTCTTGAGATATTTCCCATTGAATAACAATGAGGAATATTCTCCTTCCAGATCACGTAGGATGAATGTATCATTGTCTTTGACCTCTTCAATGATGAAGGATCCTAACCATAGGTTATCAAACTTTCCATGCTTGCCTATTTCTTCTCTTCTTACATTCCATTTGAGAGCCAAAACTCCTTTTTTGAAATCTTTTTCTCTGGATTTTCTGTCAAAAAAACTCTTCATCTTGTCTTGATATTGTCAAATTTTATGCTGAACTTCGTCTCTATCTTGATTTAGCTCAATAATTTGATTTATCCTTCTTGAAAAATAATCTTCCTCTTTATATGACTATTGCAAAAAATTCATGATCGAAAATTCTAATTGAGTAGGAAAAATAGCTTCTATTCCATAAACAAGTTGAAAATGAGATTTACCAGTATACCTTTTAGGTGAAACCCTGTTTTCCCATACTGCATATTTTAGACGATTGTCCCAGTTCCTTTTATGATATTCTAACACCTTCTTGATGAATTTAATCAAAATTTTATTTGATGATTCTTCTAGCCCATTCCCTTGTGGATAATAAGGTGTAGAGTGATGTAGTGCAATCTGATGTTTTTTATCAAATTAAATAATATTAATGGAACTAAAATCTTGAGAATTATCTGTAACTATTTGTCTTGGACAACCAAATCTAGAGAACATGTTTTCTTCAATAAATTTTATCACCACTGTTTCAGTTGCATTATTTATAGGAGTTTCTTCTACCCACCTTGTGAAGTAATCAGTGGCTATTAATATCCATTTTTGTTGATTATTGGAAGTAGGAACTATTTAACCACTGAAATCTAATCCCCACTGTGAGAAAGGAGCTTCCGTTGAAACTGGAATAAAAGGAAGTGTTGTTAACCTTTGTTTTCCTGCAAAAATATGACAGAGGATACAACTTCTCACCTTTGCTCCAACATGTGCCAAAAATTTTTGCCAATAAAAACCTGCTCTCAGTATCTTATATGCAGTTTCCTTTCGAGCATAATTTCCTCCACAAAATCCTTCATGAAATTGCTCAATTACTCCATCTGTTTCACTTTCAGTCAAACATAGTAAGAGGATATTTAAGGGATCCTTCCAGTTCAAATTTATATTTACTATGTATTAATTTATTTCCTTGAGACTGAGGGATCTACACTTATCTTTGTGAATTCAGGAGGATATTGAAAATCAAGTAGAAAAAGCATAATGTCTTTATACCAATATGATAATATGAACTTATCATCAATCTATAAAGGAAGAGATATAAACACTGAACTAGAAGAAGGTTTATGTGAATTATTCCCCCACTGAAGAATGAGAAAACTCTTGTGGATTATTCTCCCCTAAAATTTGCAATATGATATTGATACCAAGTATTTTGCAGTTTGATTTTTCCAACAACTTATCAAAACCTTGTTCTTTCACCAACTTTGTAGGTTTGATATCTAAATCAAACTCAAGTATATTATCAATCCATCTCCCCCTCTTTCCATCAGTATCAGGCTGAGTCAATATTGTCTTTACTGCATTGTTAGGCACATAAAAAATTATAGGAGAATGTAAAATGTAAATCCTAAATGCATTCAAATCTTGTACCAAGACATAAGCTTATTTTAATACAATGTCATATTTCAGTTCAACATCTCTTAAAACTTTGTTAAATAAAGAATTTTTTTGTTCATATTGATATTCATTTCTCTACAACAAAATTGTTGCTATAGTAGTTTCTGACGCTTAGGAGAAAATACTAAAAAGTTTTGAATAATCAAGACTAGAAAGCACTGGAGCTTCAGAAATTTCCTTCTTTATCTGAGAGAAAGAGTATCGAGCTTGGACGATAAATTTAACTTCATTGTCTTTATTGATCATATTAGTGATATCTTTAACAATTTCAACATAATTAGGTATGAACCTTCTTAAAAAATTCATCTTCCCTAAAAATGACTGAATTATTTCTTGTTTCTAGGCAAACTGATTAACTAAATTGTTGAAACTCTTTTATGGTCAATTATAACACATTATTTTGAAATAATGTGTCCTAAAAACTAGCCTTCCCTCATTGCAAAGAGTGAATTTTTGGGATTAAGATAAATCCCCAATTTTCTGCATCTCTCAAAAAGTTTCCTCAAGTGTTTGATGTGTTTAGCATCAAACTTGGAAAATGTTGTCAAATCATCAAGGTAAATGACTATGAGTTTATTTACCTTACCAAAAAATGATAGATCCATCACCCTCTAAAAAATTTCCCCAACATTGATTAAACCAATGGCATCTTGGCATACATAAAAGTAGCCCACAGAGTTGTAAATGTTGTATTTTCTTTGTTTTCTTGACTGACCAAAATCTGGTTGTATCCAGAAAAACTATCCAACGTTGAAATCCTATTAGACCTTGATACTCTTTTAAGTAGTTGATCCATTTTTGGTAATGGATAATTATATTTCAAAGACAATTTGTTCAAGTTTATAAAATCAACACACAGTCTTATTTCTCCATTTTTCTTCCTAACGGGTACTGGGTTATCTATCCATTCAAAATATCTTAAAGGAAAAATTATTTTGGCATCCAACTACTTTATTACTTATTTCTCAATAATAGGCAGTAGGAATGGATTAATCCTTCTTAAATTTTTCTGAATTTTCTTAACTCTTGGTTTTAGAGGAATTTTGTGCTCAATAATAGTTGTTTCATAAGTTTTCAATTATTCATATGACCATGCAAATACATCTATGTATTCTTTAAACAAATTGACATATTTTTCCTTTATGTTCTGAGACAAACTGAATGATATTTTAATATTTCTGATTTCTTCTATAGTACCAATATTATAGTCATGTGCATCTTCCTCTTGTGAATTCAACAATGAAGATTTTGATACATCATTATGATAAAAAAAATTTGAAGGGAAACTAATCCCTTTGGAATATGATTATTTGATAACTGAATGATATCATGGTCATCAATTTTTTGTTTATAGTTCATATATGAATCACCATCATTTGATTTTATTTCATGAATTTTTTCTTCTTTAACATGTAAACCAAAAAAATCATCAATACTCTGTAATAAATTCTTTATCTGCTCATCATCTTCAACAACTTGCCAATGTTTTAAAGTATATGGAATAGAAGGTTTGTACTTCACTTCAATTCTAAAATTGTAATTGCAAAGGATCAGGTGTTTTGAAAGAACTTGCAAAAAATACCAAGGAATCTGCATCGATATTATCTTCTCTCAGGATTGCTAAAATATTAAAAGCCTGAAAATAATTTTCCACACAGTTCCATACAAGTCATTTATATAAGCTCTAATTTGAGGATTCTTGGTTTGACAGAGATTTCTAATCTGGTTTACAATCAATTCCGAATCACCATATACTGCCAGGTTTTGTACTTTCATATTTTTATCTAATTCCAATCCTTGAAATAAAGGCTCATATTTTTCCACATTATGTGTGACTTAAAAATCTAATTTGAAGGATTGAGTAATGTTTTTATTTTCAGGTGAAATGAATGCAATTTCGGCTCCATATCCATCCTTATAAATGCTCCATCAAAATACATTTTCCAAACATGGTTGCCTGAAAACTGAGGCATATTTACAGTATCTTCAATTCTGGTTTTCTGATTAGAAAGATCACTTGCATCCAAATTAAAACATCCAAAATATTTATCAATATCATATATATGATGATTTATTTCTTGATTAGCTTTGAAGACAGTATTCATGAATCTTACTTATTTGTATAGTCTTAAATGTCCACCTCCATAAACTGGGATTGCAACATAGGAAATAGCCATCTAAAAGCTTCCTCCAAGCTTAGCACAATATGATCTTGATGAAAACATACCAAATTTGGGAGGAATGTCTGTGACAACTATATCCATTATCATGCTCTTCACAGGTATTTGAGCACGTGTAACAACTAAATATTTGATTCATCCTAAGAAAGGTACTTTATTTCAATCAAATGTGTATAGATCATGATATGACCTAGTAATTTTCAACTGAAGTTGGTCCATGATAACTTTAGGCATCATATAATTGGAGGCTTCATAATTGAACATACAATTGTACAAAATAAAATCATGAAATTTTAATGTAACATAGAAAGGAGGCACACTTTCATCAATCATATCTGAACTAGGCCCAAAAACAAATAAGGCTTCACATCATGTAGGCTAATTACATCTCTTTCAACATCTATACTTGAAGATTTTATCCATTTGGAGTCTTGTTCTTTATAATCTAGATCCCTTAAAAGTTCAGATAAGGGAATTGGAATATTTTCCCTTTTTAATTTTCTTTCAACATTAAAATTAGTTTGAACAAATTTTTCATTAGAAGAGTGGACTTGTGACTGATTTTGAGGTTGGGCAGATGGTGCTTCAATAATTTTCTCTTGAGGCTCATCAAAGGTACCTTTTTTACCGGCCTACCAGGACCGTGTCTAGGTCTTAGGTCATATATCCTATTCAGTTCAGCAATGAGAAATTCAAAAAAGGCTTGGTATTTAGAAACTTGGAGGACTATTTATTTTGAAATAGAGACTCATCTTGACCAATAGGGACCATATCATTTTGAGAAGATGGATCTTCAAAATTATTTGTATCATTTGTGATAACTAGAAAAACTTCTTCAGCGTCTTGATCATAAATCATTAATGGTGGTTGAATTTGTTGATCAGTGTTTTGTCTTTGTAAAATTTGAGGCAGGAAAGGTCTTATATATTGAAATGGAGGTCTATTTGCAACCCATTGGGATACTCTGGGCTGAGTTTCCATTCTTGAAATTCGGTTGGAAAAATTTCTTGATAAAAAGGTTATTTCATCAATTTTGTGTTCTTCTTCTTTATTATTTGATGATGAAGTGCTTCCCTCTCTAGCTTTAATTTTTCTTTCAGGTTTGTATGTGTTACACAGTAATTTGTCACCGTCCCTAAAATCCCCATCTCGCCCATTGGAGGGTCGTTTCTGTGACCAATAATTAGTGTCATGCCTTGCAAATACCATAATTGCATCCCTTTCCATGAGGAAAACATTTCTTCTGTTGATCATTTCTTGAGCAGACCCCTAAAAACACTTGTTTTTGCCTTGGCGCTGGTAGCCCATTATGTACTCATGCCAATGAGGAAAAATTAACACTGAGCCCGCGCCAATTGGCGCTCTGTCCCAGTTAAACACTCGCGCCAATCTGTTTTTGGAATTTTTTTAAAAAAAGGAGGCGAAGTTTCGATTACAACAACTTCATGGATGAGTCATCAGGAGTGGTTTCGACTGAATAACCACGGCCTTCCTCCTTTGGCCTCTTGTTTCCACCATATGGGGAACCTCCCAAGGGATAAGACCTCCCTTCCACTATTTTAGGGATCCCAACCTCCTCCTCTCCTCTATAAATATAGCCTTCATCCGTTGATGAAGGGGCTGAATGGCTGAATAGCTAGTCTCCAAGTTCCCAAGAGCCATCAGAGCCTTATGCTGCAAGAGCCTTGATTCATTCCCTTAAGGCCAAATCCAAGCAAGGAGATTATTTTCGAGACATCCGAAGAGAGAGGTTTGTCCCATCCCCGATAGGCTTTTTCGAGACGTGTTCCGCTGGCGACCCTCCGAAGGAGATTTCAGCGTCAGAGCTATGGTTGTATTCTTCTTTGATTGATTAATGATAAGCGACTATTGGTTATGGTTCCAATCCTGTTGTTGATTATGATGATGAGTTATGTCTTCTCTGACTGACATATAGTTGCATATACTGGATTTTACGCTTGCGTTTGTTTTTTTTCTTGCGTGTGTAGGTGTCCGATCACGGAGATCGTGAGGATTGTGATCTGCCAGAGCTAAGGAACGGGAGCGCTACTTTCTCTACAAGCGACAGCGTTGGAATCCAGGTAAGCCTTCATCGCTAGTTGGTTTATTTTCAATTAGGAACCCGCACTATAGCGTGTGACGATTGTTGCTAGACCCGATCTGGGCTAGTAGGGATCGCCTCTGTCCGCAGAGGGGATTTACCTCCACAACAATTTGGCGACTCCACTGGGGAGTTAGCTTGTTGTTTGTTTTATAAGCTACAGACGGAGCCTGAAGTTAGCCATATGGCCTTCGAAACGCTATTGCTTTGCATTAGTGAAGTAGATCAAAGCTGCTTTAGTCAATCTTTGGTTTAGTTTATGAACTGAACACTTGGAGTATTGACTTGTCTTTTCGGTTGTTTCTTGACTTTGCTTGCTTGATCAGCTCTTTTGGCTGGCTATTTTCTGAGTGTTTGGATTTTGGTTCAGCTCCAGAGGATTAGATCTGACCTCTGCTTTTCTGAATTTTCACCTTTTCATGGTTGGCTTGATTGGCGCGGTTTCCACCCTGACAGTCGTGCTAGTTGGCGCGGGTTGCCAGTTCATTAATCGTGCCATCCCCTGTCTGGCGCGGATTACAGCTAGATAGTCACGCCATCTCCTATAGGTGTTAGGGTTTACCCTTGTTCAGAAGTTTCTTTTGGTCAGTACTTTTCTTCTGGGTTTGTTTTAGATTCTGCTTGAAGTGGTGAGTCTGGTCTTGGTTGGGAGAAATTCTTTGTTTTTTCATTTTCAGGCATTGGCGCTTGTTGTCAATTAGCAACCCACGCCAATTTTCCATTGGCGCTAGTTTTCAGTGAGCAAGTCGTGCCAGTTGGCGCTAGTTGTTAATGATAAAGTTGGGCCAATTTCAGGGTGTGTGAAAATTGAGATTTTTTTCCCTAAATCCTTCACCAGTGTGTCTTTCCCTTTCGGTCTTTCCTCTATATGAGCATAGATTACATTGCTAATTGTTTGAAATGTATTCTTTCCATGATTTCTTGATGTAAAAGGGAATGAATGCCTTGTTTTGATCTCTTTCTTTGGAAGTCCTCTTTGTGTTTGACCTCATATGTTTTGTCGCCTTTTGAGGGATTTCGTTACAAGTGTTTGAAGCAACGATTGCATTCTTAGTGTTTGTTTGCATCTCTTTTGCATTCATCCTTCATTAAGAAGATTTGCGTTTATTTAGTTTTCGTCTCAAAGTGTTCTTTTTGTTAAAATGCATTAGATCACATTACATTGAAGGGTATTTTGAAATTTATCATTGAACTTAGATCACATTGTTTAATGATTGAAAGCTAAAAATCGCTTTGAGTGCATTCTATTTCATTGAAAGCATGCATTAAGTAGATTCTCATTTCATCGAAAAATGCATTGAGTGCATTCTTATTATTTGAAAAGGAAAAGGGAAATTGTGCATAGATTACAATTGCATAGTTTTCGGAAAAGAGGATTTTGCATAGATTACATTGCATTATTCGCATCGTTGAGTGTTTGAAATTACTTTTGGACAGTGAAAGTCATCTAGTTTGGAAAATATTTCGTTTGCAGTGTTGTTTCATGTCACATCATTGTTTGAAGCTCTTCCCTTAACTAGATAGCATTCATCGATTGAAATATTTCTTTCCTCATATAGCTGCATATAGGAGATTGTCATATGACATATGGTAAGGCCTAAAACTGAAACATAATTGAAGATCAACATTAAAATTTATTCAATTTACACTAAGGAAGCATTGAAACATTAACACAACATTTAGAGGTCTAGGCTAGAGACGTGTTCCGGCGTCTTTAAACCTAGTAGCTATCGTTTGCCTCTTGGCTTTAGACAACACTAGTACGAACTTGTGCTCCCTGTACCGTCGAGTATATAAAGGGAGACCCCACTAGGTTTCTTTCTTTTATTCATAGGAAGCCGAGTCTGCCGCCCTATATCCGTGATACACTGAACACAGCATTCGGGGAGATTTCCTGCACGTACGTTAAGTCCTTGGTTGATTTATCTTTCATTTTGAAACCAAAGTGTATATTGTAGTTCACGGTTATTTGGTACACCCTTTTGCCTAGATTTACAGAGTAGTCATTTCGATCTTTTCTGACTCTTTAAATTTGAAAAGGTCATCAAGCGCTTGTCCTTTCATGCTTGTTTCCAATCTGAAAGTGATAGAGTCACATTTTTCCTGTTTCTCGACTCTTAAAAGATGAAACGGTAGAGTTTTGTTTCAATGTTTTAAAAATTAACTGCCCACGAAATATCCCTGGTTAAAGTTAGTTTCCTTAGGGTGTTGTTCTGAAGATCATTTCTGATGGCAACTTTTCTAGAGTACACCAACCAAGGAATTCCCCCCGAAGGGAATTTTGGTCCTTTTCCTCCTTTTGGAAATGTTGGCACTCCTTATATGGCAACGTTGTCCCTTCCTGGGTTAACTGTTGGGTTGCCTGTTTGGTTGTTTTCAACCTCTGTGGTCCCGAATGTCCCGGCTACTGTTCAATCAGTTCCTCCACCTGAACAACATCATGTTGATTCCAAGGTGGACCTCTCCCCTTCTTCGCCTGTTTCTGCGTCATCCTCTTCTACTTCGCCTGGTGAAAGTTTGGATTCAAGTAACAAGGTGGCTAAGAAGAAGAAGAAGAAGACAAAGAAGAGAAGTCTGATAAGAGAGAGGCTAAAGCTGCAGCTACTGCTTCTGAAACATCTCCTCTTGATAAACCTTCCAACCCTCCACGGAAAGTCAAGTTCCCTTGTATGTTATGCACAGGAGACCATCTTCTTCGAGATTGCCCTGGCATTCCCAAGGTGCTTGAAGTATGGTCCAATGGTCATCCACCATTGCCTTTGGCTTCCGGGAGTCAGGTTGGGGGCACTTCTTCAACTGGTGCTGGTAAGGCTCCCAAGAAGCACGGTAAGATTACCAATCCCTATAAGTTGTGTGAAGGGAATCATGCCATTCACCTTTGTCCGTATATGGATGAAGCCAAACGAGTATTGGACAACTCGGCTGTTTCTATACCATGCCTCCCGACTGGTTATAAAAAACTTTCTTTGAGTCCTCCACCAGTTGATCCTACGATTGGTCAAGAGTCATCCTTGGTCGATCCTGCTCCCCCAGAAATTCAAATTCAGGAATCCATTCCTGACCAACCATTGGTCGTGGGATTGGTTGAACTGGCCCCGTCTACGGTACACCAGGTCTTTTCCGTGGAGAGTGGATCTCACATCCCTCAGGTTCTTCTTGTTTCTTTAGATTCTTCGGACTTGGAGAAGGATTCTCTTGTCCCTATATCTCAAGAAGCTGCTCCTCCGCCTCCTGTGATGGAGGTCCTGGAGGATACTCCTTCTGCCTTCGAGATGGAGGTCATGGAGGATGCTCCTTCTTCTCCCGTAACACCAGGGGAAGACCATCTCAGTTCGATGGTAGCCCCTCCGAGTAGTTTGATCACTTCCTTTGACTGGAGTCGATTTGCAGGATACCGCCTTCCGTCTTATGTGCCTTTCGAGATAACAATACAGACCTTTGGTCTGGTTGTACCCAGTACCATTATAGACGAAGGTGTGTCTGTTAGTGTTCTATCCTCAACTACTTGGCAATATTTTGGCTCGCCGCTGCTTGCGCCTGTTACGCAGAATATGTTGGCATTTAACAGAAGAACGAGTCAACCCTTAGGGATCCTTCTAAGGTTACCTGTTAATTTGGGAGGTAAAACCGTCCATATGGACGTGATGGTTGTTCCAGGCCCCTTGGATTTCAATCTGCTCTTGGGGCACGATTACACCTATGCCATGGGAGCGCTCGTCTCCTCCCTTTTTCGTGTGGTCTGTTTTCCACATGAAGGACGGATCGTGACCATTGATCAGCTTTCGTTCTTTGGTCCTGATTTGGCATCTGGCCCACCATCATCCCTTCCTGGTTTTTATCCACCCGTTGTTTCTGCCCCACCGTAGGTCAACTATGTGGCTACCTACCCCGTGCCTGTACTTAGTGATAGTGCCGTCGTGCATCGTGTGCTGGGGGCATTGGGTCCTGACTTCCAGGATGTTTTCCTTCTATCGGGAGTGGAACTCTTGGAAGCAATGACTTCTTGTTCATTATGATGAGGTTGTTGGAGAAGATTTCGTTTTCTTGTGTCAAGCTCGTTAAAAAATGAAACAAGGTCATTGGAGCAGAGTTCCTTGTCTTGTGTCAAGCTCCTTAAAAAATGAAACAAGGTCGTTGGAGCACAGTTCGTTTTCTTGTGTCAAGCTCCTTAAAAAAGGAAACAAGCTGGTCGGAGCAGAGTTCCTTGTCTTGTGCCAAGCTCCTTAAACCATGAAACAAGGTGTCCTGAGGATAGTTCTTTTAATGTGTCAACCTCGTTAAAACAATGAAACACGTTCCCGTTCAATTCGAGTCTTTGGTAAGATCTCGTAAAATCCCAATCGAGTCTTTCTCTTGATCTCGTAACTTGAACCTTCACTCCATCTGCCTTTCATATGGATTGAAGCTTGGGGGGCATGTACCTCGAATTGAGTCACCATGCTGGGGGCATGCTTACTTTTCTCAAGCATAGTTTCTCTTTGTTTCAAGCTTGTGTAAAAATGAAACCAACTTCAAGCAGAGTTTCCTGATTTCAAGCTTGTGTAAAAATGAAACCATTCTCATTTTACCTCTTGTGATTGCCATCTTATCAGCCTGTCTTTGCCAGATGAACCTTGGTTTTCTCACTCCATCGTCAGTATCTGCTTGGCCGATCATATCCTTCACTTGGTTGTTTCACCCATTCCTGAGGAACCGCTGTGATGAGTGGTCTTGTTAGCCAACCTCTTAACCTTTACTTGTTATGAGCAGTTCCACCATTACTGAAACCAGTTGCTACCCTTTATACCACTCGTTCCTCTAGGAGGAGTCATCTTTCAGCTCTTTTCTGACTCTCTGAACATGAAAATATTGCTGAGTCCCTTGTCGTTTCGATCTCGTTAAAGTGGCCCCGAAACGACATCTACCCAGTATACGTTTACCCCTTTTTCGGGCTGGGATAGATTATTTACGAAAAAGGAATACCCTAGCCTATCGCGACTAGGAGGTTTTCTCAGATTTGTTTTCTACCTTTTCGGATCTGAGGAACTATTTATGAAAAGGGACCGTTGGAGTTTACTTTTCCGTTGTCTTTTCAAACTCTCTAAACATGAAAAGATGCTGATTTCTTCCTTTGTCAGACTCGTTAAACCCTGATGAAATTGGATTCAGTCATAATGACGGTGTTCGAGTTCCTCCTTCCTAGGGCTCGTTAAATGTACTAGGATGGGCTTATACAGCAAGCATATGGTATCCTCTTCAAGATTGTGTAAAAATAAAGTGGTACTTGCCAGAAATGGTGGGGAAAATGGAACCAACATCATTTTCGTGTTGGTAGTATGTCGCTCTTGAAGATGGCACTTGTCTGCATTCGTGTTGGTTGGGGATATCTCATCTCGTTTTTTCACTTTTCTCCGTGGGTTTGGGTGATCCCTTTTGACCTCTCATCTGCTCTTTGCCTTGTCATCATGACCCTTGATCTTTTGATGTCAAATACTGCCAAATCCACTGTCGTGCCGCCGATATGTTCAAGAGAAGTTGACCTCTGAAAATTTCAACCTTCCTCTGATTCTCATCTAATCTTGATTCACAAAGACATTATGTTCCTCTGTCTCGTGTCGATGATGTGGGAAACACTATGGCCCACCTTCGATCAAGGTCACTTCCTGTCGACTTCAACTCATTATCCAGGAAGCTGATCTAGAGACTCCCTTCTGGTACCTTGGAGCTTGCATGCCTCAATGGCAGGTTCTTCGCGTTCGACGTGAGGTTCTCATTATTGGCCTTCGATTGAGTGATTCTACGGGTGTTCGACGCCAGCTCATTGATTCACATGCCATAGATTGTACCTATAGTACCTTGAGGGCCATTGTCATCATTGGTGGTACCTCTCGCGTTTGTTAACAGCTTTCATCACTGGCTGGTAATCAGACGATGTTCTTGCATGTTCGACTTCAGCTCACTTATTTACATGCCTGAACTTGTACTTTGTTTGGGTCAAGATGGAGCGCAAGACCCTGGATTTTGTCTGTTGGCATCCAGGCTGTGATTTTGTGGATTATTATGATTGGTTACATGACTCATTCACTGGATGGATGCGTCCATACCTGAGTCTATTTATCGATCCTCACTGGATGGCTGCGTCCATACCTTGGATCTGGATTATTGTATACTCTGCTATGGATGGATGCGCCCATACCACACATATATCATGTATTTGAGATATCGGTTGTACTTCTCTATGCAGGTTTTCCGACGGCGGTGTTTTCAGTTGGACACGTTCTCGTAAAGCATTTCACCCCTCTCTCTCTTTCGGGCCTCATGCTTTAGGGGGCATTTGTTACACAGTAATTTGTCACCGTCCCTGCAATCCCCATCTTGCCCATTGGAGGGTCATTTTTGTGACCAATAATTAGTTTCATGCCTTGCAAATACCATAATTGCATCCCTTTCCATGAGGACAACATTTCTTCTGTTGATCATTTCCTGAGCAGACCCCTAAAAACACCTGTTTTTTCCTTGGCGCTGGTAGCCCGTTATGTACTCGCGCCAATGATGAAAAATTAACACTGAGCCCGCGCCAATTGGCGCTCTGTCCCAATTAAGAACCCACACCAATTTGCTTTTGGAAAGTTATTTAAAAAAGGAGGTGAAGTTTCGATTACAACAACTTCGTGGATGAGTCATCAGGAGTGGTTTCGACTGAATAACCACGGCCTTCCTCCTTTGGCCTCTTGTTTCCACCATATGGGTAACCTCCCAAGGGATAAGGCCTCCCTTCCACTATTGTAGGGATCCTAACCTCCTCCTCTCCTCTATAAATATAGCCTTCATCCATTGATGAAGGGGCTGAATGGCTGAATAGCTAGTCTCCAAGTTCCCAAGAGCCATCAGAGCCTTATGCTGCAAGAGCCTTGATTCATTCCCTTAAGGCCAAATCCAATCAAGGATATTATTGTCGAGACATCAAAAGAGAGAGGTTTGTCCCATCCCCAACAGGCTTTTTCGAGACGTGTTCCGCTGGCGACCCTCCGAAGGAGATTTCAGCGTCAGAGCTATGGTTGTATTCTTCTTTGATTGATTAATGATAAGCGACTATTGGTTATGGTTCCACTCCTGTTGTTGATTATGATGATGAGTTATGTCTTCTTTGACTGACATATAGTTGCATATACTAGATTTTACGCTTGCGTTTGTTTTGTTTCTTGCGTGTGCAGGTGTCCGATCACGGAGATCGTGAGGATTGTGATCTTCCAGAGCTAAGGAACGGGAGCGCTACTTTCTCTACAAGTGACATCGTTAGACTCCAGGTAAGCCTTCATCGCTAGTTGGTTTATTTGTAATTAGGAACCCGCACTATAGCGTGTGACGATTGTTGCTAGACCCGATTTGGGCTAGTAGGGATCGCCTCTGTCCGTAGAGGGGATTTACCTCCACAACAGTATGCCTTTGCTTTAAATTTACTAGATGTTAATCTATTTTCTTCTACTTCAATTTCATTGTTTGAATGTCTACTAAGGTTTCAGATTTTCTGTCTCTAAACATTACAATAAAATCATCATCAAATTATTTATAAAATATAAATTTACCTGCTATGACTGGGGCTTTACAATCTGGTGGCATCTTATTGTAAATCTTATTATATATTTTGATAAAGACTACAATAGGTTCACCAGGGTTTCTTTTCAAGTCTTCAAATTTTTTTAAATAGTAAACAAGATCCTTTTTAATTCGTCATTGATTCTTGGAAAAACCCTAGCGGAGCTCTGCACCAAGCCAACTGCCATGACCTAGGGTTTGGTGGATTTCATGTTCGCTGCCCCAGGAAGACCTCCATCCCAAGACTGTTAGGCCGTGATCCCTCTCCTGAATAGCTTGAGGCTCACCGATGACTAACTCTAGTGGGGGGACTACTTCTCCCCCCATTACAGGCCAGCCTCCCACAGGGGCGGCGACAGGGGCTGATAACATCAATCAAAAAAACTTTGGCCCATCTCATGACACTACAAGGGTGACTCCCATAGCACAACAAACAAACACACCAGCAATAGAAGAAGAGAATATTAAGTCAGCAACATGCATTCTGAAGAACCCCCAAAAAACATCGAATGAGCTCCCAGCGCATCGCATCAATGGAAGAATCAGAGTTCATGAAGGATCATGCGCTGATCGGCAAGTTCATGGGCTTCTGGCCCACTGAAAAATAATTGCGAGGATGGATAACTTCGAAGTGGAAACCCAAAGGCCACATTGACCTATAGCTGTGTGCTAAGGGATTCTTCAATGTTCTCTTCACATGCACTAAAGATAAAGACATGATGATGGAAGGAGACCCCTACTTCTTCAACACTGCAGGCCTATACCTCCGACCCTAGACAGAGCGATTCAAACCTAAAAAATAAAATATTACATGGGATGCGGTTTGGATTTAGCTCTACTCCCTCCCCCAAGATTACTGGGATGAGCTGACCCTTAGAGATATAGGAAATTCCCTAGGGTAATTCGTCAAGATCGTAGAAGAGACCAAGAGAAACCGCTACACAACATATGCTCACATTTGCGTCTACATGAACTTGGTAGAACCACTACCAGGTGAGGTAATTTTGTTGCACGAAGATTTTGAATGGACACAAACTATAGATTATGAGCATTACCTTTCAGATATAGGAAGTTTCACCAACATGGGCATCTCTTCAGAGATTGTCCCCTAAAAACAATCGGTGGTTGAAAAAGAATCCAACGATCAGGAAGAAAAAGGATTCATGAAGGTAGCAAGTAATAAAAGGCACAACAAGAGAACCAACCCTCATTAGAATAAAAAAGGACCTATGACTAGTAATAGCTTCACAACTTTAAATAAGCTAAATGAGAACTAAAATGAACCAGTCAACGAAGTCGGGCAAACCTCTATGGAGCAGGCCCAGTCCTCAAAAGCTCAACAGAACAAGTTCCCTCTCGAGACCTTCCTGAAACCTCAATCTGCTAGCTTCATAGGGGAAAACCTTGCATCAAAAGGCAAAGAATAGATGATGGGGATGATCCCAGAAGCCATGGAGGAAGAACCAAAAAGCATTGACCTTGAGGGCCTGGATCTCATAGGGTTAGAGGATGCTTGCAATAAGAAAGATTTCAAATCAATACCTGAGCAACAGATCCAAAATATGGAATAAATCCTTGCCCGAGTGCAGCAACTCCCCTCTCTGGGTATTAAGGGGGGTACGCTCATAAACACAAAAAATTTCATGAAAGAGTCCTGCAAAAGGGGCAGGAAAACAACTCTACAAAGAACAATAGAAATAGGCAAAGAAATGGTGGATTCAGGGCGATTCCCTGAGTTGACAAGATTCTTCGCCTACACCACCAATCCCACCCAATGAAGATCATCTCCTGGAATATAATAGAGCTCAATAGCCCCATTAAGCACAAAATAATAAAGAAAAGAATTACTGAGGAACGCCCTGCAATATTCTACATGCAAGAAACCAAATTTTCCATCTCTACTCTGGATACAATCTTCAAAACAATATAGAAAGGTAGCAATACAATAGCTGTTGATGCCAATGGTGCGTCTGGAGGCCTAGCAATCATCTGGAACCCCAAAATCATCTCCCTAGAGAAATTTCATGCCAACAAGCACTTTATTTAGGCAAAATTTCACCTGATTGGCATGGATATCCATGATCTACTCACAAATGTCTACTTTCCCTAGAATATCCATAAGAAAATAGAGCTTCTGGATAACATAGCTAAACTCAATAAAAAAAGAGCCTTTCCACTATGGCTCCTGGGAGGAGACTTCAATATGATAATAAATCTACAGGAAAATAAATGAGGAAGGATGCATCTGGACCTAGACAATAGTGGATTCAAAAACTTCATTCAAGGAAAAGACCTCATTGATCTTCAAACCTCCAATGGAATCTTCACCTGGACTAATAAAAGAGGATGTGCCCACCAGATAGCCTCAAGACTAGACAGTTTCCCCATCACAGAAGAATTCATCTGTTTGGGGGGTGACATAGCTGCTACCATCATACCCATGGTAGGCTTTGACCACTAGCTAATACAACTTCAATGGTTACGACAAGGTAAGCATGCTCCCAAACCTTTTCCCTTCGAACACTGCTGGCTCAAGCACCCATGGTTCAAGGAAATGGTCTCCAAATGGTGGTCCTCCCTAGTACCTATGCAAGGCACTAAAATGCTCTAGTTCTAGACAAATCTAAAAATTCTCAAAGGAAAACTGAAGGTATGGAACAAATCAACCTTTGGAAATATATTCACTGACCGAAAAAAGCTGGAGAAAAAAATGAAGAAGTTCCAACAAAATATTATCCAGGAAGGAGAGGAGAAGACTATAACTACTGAGATGGAAGAAATAAGGATCCAGGAAGAAATCCTATGGAGACAAAAATCAATAATCTGTTGGCTTAAAGAGGGAGAACGAAACAAAAAATTCTTTCACTTATCCACCATTCAACACAGGATGCATAACAGAATCACTGTCCTCAAAAACCAAACTGGAGAGCAGTTGGAAACGTAGGAGGACATTACAGAGGAGTTGCACAACCACTTCAGGAATATTTTGCAAGAACCTAATCATCAGAGGCATGAGGCCATTGGGAAAATCACCCTACACATTCCAAGATGATAACGGATGAACACAACCAGTTGCTGCTCAAAGCCACCACCCTGACTGAGGTGGAGCAATCAATCTTCCAGCTGAAAGCCAGGAAAGTTCTAGGTCATGATGGATTTACCACCAACTTCTTCCACTTCTTCTGGGACACCATCCGAGACGAAGTCTGGGACGTAGTGGAGGAATCACGCACCACTCACTGGCTTCTTCCAATGCTTAATGCCACCTTCATCACTCTGGTTCCAAAAGAAGACAATGCAACCTCGCCAAGTAAGTACAGACCTATAGCTCTCTACAATTTCATTTAAAAAATAATCTCCAAATTTATCGCTAATAGGCTGAAGCATCTCCTCCCCATAATCATCTCCCTAGAGCAAACAAGTTATGTTGAAGGTGGGAAAATTCTTGACGACATCATCTTAACCCATGAGGTCATTCACTCTCTCAAATCCTCAAAAAAACTTGGCATGCTTCTCAAAATCGATCTCCCCAAGGATTTTTACAAACTCAGCTAGGATTATATCAAAAAAGTACTCATAGCCTTTGGCTTTAGCCACACCTGGGTACGCTGGATCATGAGTCTCATCACCTCTCCTTTTCTTTCCATTTTGGTCAATGGTATTCCCTCTGCAACCTTCAATCCCTGAAGAGGAATCATACAAGGGGACCCTCTTTCACCCTTCATGATGCTTGGGCTACCTCACTTAAATCACATTCACTCTCCATGCATATAACAACAATGTACTCTCCAATGTTTTACCCAAATAATTTTAATTCTGGGCACTCTAACCACTATGCGAAAGCTTTGATATTTTCTCATACATCTATGTTTATGCAACCGTATTATAACTCCCTTATTAGCATACCAATATAATAATGCATATGCTTCTCTTTTAAGGGTTATAAACCTAATGCCAAACCATACCCTTCAGTCCATAACTCTGACGGGAGCTTATTTCATTTAATGGTTATAAACCCAATATAAGTCAAACCCCCATATTAAAACATTCATGTTAATATGCTAATTCTCATCGTATGGAGGTATCAGGCCAACACTCAATATTTCATTCGACCAAGGCTTCTCACCTTTCGCCTTATGGAAACCCAATATATAATATGCCCAAACTTTACCCTTCATATCTAAAGATAATATGCCCTGCACACAACTTCATTATATGGGTTTCGACCTTGAATTAAACAAAGCGCAACACAACTTAACACCCCGGGCCCACAATGATTTACAACGTACCTTTGCGTTATCTGTCGAACGGATCTAATGGTCCACAGATTATCGCACTCCAAACCTCAATCGGGCTCTTATCCGACGATAATCGCATTTTTTCCACAACCGAACTTTAATGCCCCAAAATAATGCAATATGGGCTGTAATTCAAAACCGCCCAAGCCACGTGTCAGCCCCAGGGGTGTATTGCAATTTTTTTTGTGTTTCTTCTTGCCGCCTAAGACTTTTGCGAAAACCACAAATGGTTTTCGGCTTCCGCTTTCCTTTCCTCAAGGTTCCGCTTCTCCATTCAATGTTCCACTACTTCGGTTTCTTACATGGTTCGGCCTTACTTTCACAAAAAAGTTCTTTGTTTTCCAAAGCCCTGCCACATTAACGTTTCCATATGGTAACATGCCAAGCCAACATTCTACTTCTCCGTTATGAATCTGAGGCACGGATTAAACAACCAATCAAACTGTCTTCATTTGGGGACAAAATTCCCCCCAATTCACATGAAGAGTTGAGAATTTCCTTGACTGCCTCTTCACACAGGATTTAATACGTATTAAATTCATATGCGTTCACTTCACAAGACTAGAACAAAAATTCCAATGCATTCAGAATAGAGTCCTTCACACAGAGATTTAACCCTTCCATAACATATATGACTCAAGAATTCGAAAAGGAATCGAACCCTCCTTTCAATTCATTTCATAATACATTAAATCTTGATACGTATATAAAATCTAACATCAATTTACCCAGTCATATGCAGAATTACACTTTAAACCCCAATTACAGGGCTCAACATACAATTTCTCAATAACTAGCATTCACTATGCATACATTCCACATATTAAACCCTTAACACAGGATTTTCCCCGACATAATTCAATCAAGTGATGCACATATAGTTCTAAAATAGGTTCTTTCATTTAAATGACATTACTTACAGAAATCTTTGCTTCTGGCCCGATCTTCTATTCGGTGGCCTTCTACTCTTACTACTCTGTATAGCTCTCAACCCTAAACTCTACGCTACTCCTCCTACTCTACCGATGCTTACAGTTATACAGATTGATCAGGAATCGATTCAGTTTCTTCGCTGACTCAACAGACTTTTGGAATTCCTAACTTTAGACAAAAATCCCTAAAGTAACTAAACTGACTCTTCACATTCCTCATGTTCCCTAGTGGTTAGAGAACATTTACAATTCCTCACCATTTTATTCAAAATACTAATATTTACATGAGAATTTAAAAACATGAGACCCCCTATGTCTACTTAGATAAAAATTATTTCTAGAGCCTAATGCCCCTGCATCACTTCATCTTCATCATTATGGCTGAAGGACTGGTTTTCCTTCTCAAAAGCTCCATCCAGTTAGGTGCCTTGCATGGTTTACCCCTCCACAACCTACCCCCCCTCCTCCCATCAACAATTTGTGGATGAAAAATATGATTGTGGGTTACCTCTTGGTCCAGGAAGCCTGCACCCTCAAATCTCTTCTAGATTCCTTCTTTGACGCCTCTGGCCCGGAGGTCAACCTTGATAAATCACAAATATTTTTCTTTCATACTCCCCCCTCTCTCAGCACAACATTGCATGTATCCTAGGCTTCTCCATCGCATATTTTCCCTCCAAATACCTAGGAGCTCCTCTTACTGACTCCACCATCAAACATTCCTCCTGGCGAGCCTTGCTGGACAAAATGGAAACCAAATTATCCAATTGGACCCATTGCACCCTCAATATAGCAAGCCGCTTGGTTCTCATCAAATCTTTTTTGCAATCCCTCCCCATTTACGTCTTCTCGGTCCTGGCGGCTCCGTAATGGATCCTCAAGGCCATGCGTAATATGCAAATATCTTTCCTATGGGGCGGCACCAAAGAGAAAAACAAATGGGCCTTAGTCAACTGGAAGGATATTTGCACTCCTAAAAATCAGGGGGGGTTAGGAACTTAATAAGTGAAGATAACAAATTTAATTATAGCTTCATTCAAGAAAAAATAAATAACAACATTTTATTTATAACTTCAAACATATTGATGTTCCTAGACAAATTCAAATGAATATATCTATAATAAAAGGCTAAAGAAAAACATCAAGTAGATTTGATGATGGTATAAAATTCCATGGTTCATTGAAAGCTCTACTTACAAGGCAGATTTTGTTTAACAACTATCATCATGTCCACAATGTCTTGCCTGGTTAGTGCACTATCATGGTCATGTAGTTCACTTAATAACATCATTTCCTTGTATGCATAAAATATTTGAGTAGACCAAAAAGCTTTCATAAATATAACATAGTTTTATACTTAAGGCAATGGCATTCTCATATTACATCTTATGAAATGAGTCATAATCTGTTACTTGATTAGAATAAAAACTAATTATACCCAAGGAAAAGGTGATGTCCATCCACTGTTAATCCCTTCTAACCAAATTCATCCATTATCATTTTGGCTATTTCCTACCAAGTTATAAACATAATTACTTAAACAATTTCTTGTGAAAACACTTCTCTTTTACATAACAACATTTTTCTTGTGAAAATACGTCTCTTTTACATACCAACATCTTACTTGTAGAAACATAAAAAAAATGATTAATAAACCACTTATAATAAGATGAAAATCAACAAAAACATATCCATGAGACAACCAACAATTGCATAATATTAATATATATTTTGTATGGTTTAATTTACTTTCTATATGTTTCATTCATTGGTTTTCATTTCTATTCATGCTTTCACATCTATTACTTAAGATGAAAATCAACAAAAACATATCCATGAGACAACCAACAATTGCATAATATTAATATATATTTTGTATGGTTTAATTTACTTTCTATATGTTTCATTCATTGGTTTTCATTTCTATTCATGCTTTCACATCTATTACTTAAGCTTTCTATATTTAGATTGCCATTTAATTTGTATCATTAAATTTCTCACCCACTTGGAGATAACCTTCCTATTTAGATTGTCATTAATTTGTATTGTTAAATAAAATCATATACATATTTGGAAATAAATCTCTTTTGGATAGGAATGTAACTGAATATACAAAACCTTAAAATTTATGATATATATTGTTCATTTGTAATCAATTTTTTTTATTTTTTATTTTAAATGTATATTTATTTCAAATTTATTATTCTCCATAAAATAAAAATACTAATTTTATTTAGAAATAATCCTATTTTACCTTCTCTTTTTTCATTCATAACTAAATTGTTTTTCGCTTATTAAATAAATTTAATCATAAAAAAAACCAAACTACTTTTTTCAATAACATTTTTTTTATAAACTCCTCTACTTCCAAATACTAATGCATATAGCATATAATGAAACAATTGAACCAAAAGAAAATGAATATATGTTTTTTGGTTTAAGAAAATTTAAAAAACTCCTCTAATTCCCAATACTAATCCATATAACATATAATGAAAAGATTGAACAAAAAGAAAATGAATATATGTTTTTTGGTTTATCTCTTAAATAAGAAATTATATAGGAGTATTGTGTAACATTTTAACAATTATAAATGGTAAATTTTCAATTTTTTTATTAAGTATATTATTAATTATATACAAATGAATAATAGAAAGTAAAATATTTAAAAAACTATTTTGATATAATATTGTTTTATTTTAAATATTAAAGTACGATTACTATAATATTATTTAATAATAGAAATTAGAAAGAAAAGAGCATTAGCGTTGGTTTAATTAGTCAAGTTATTATTATTAAAATAATTTTGTTTTTATTAAGAATTTGGATTTTGTGATCCATAAAATGTATATAAAATATTTTGGTGATAATTACACCTGAGCATATTTTGCGATCCATAAAATGTATATAAAATGTATATAACATTTTTTTGGTGATAACTACACCTGAGCATATAATTTTTTTTGGTGATAATTACACTTGAGCATATTTTTTGGTGATAATTACACATGAGCATATTTTGGGGGTTAGGATTGCGTGACCCTGAGCACAACAAAAACATCATTGGAGCTAGTATCTGGTGGAAATGGGTCTCCAACCTCAATACTCCATGGGATAATCTATGGGCGGCCAAGTATTCCCCCTCATGGTCCAAGGAGGAACTTATCCAGTTCAAACTAGAGTCTAGGGATCCCAAATATGGAAAGCAACAAGTAACCAAAAGCAGATGATACAAAGCCATAGCTTCTGGGAGCTGCGCAGTGGCACTCAAACAAGATTCTGAGAGGACTCCTGGAATCAGTTGCCGAGCCTACCGTCCATATTCCCCAGACCTATATGGAGTGCAGCTCTACAAGGCAGGCAAAGACAGAATGTACATGAATTCTAGACGGAGGACACCACCCAAGGTTATAGGAAATGGCTACACATGGACATATGGAAAGATGACTGGAACAATGAGTGCCACACAGACATTTGGGAGGAACTAAGCACCAAAATAAAAATCAGAGTACGACCAGAACTTGACATCCTTTGTTAGGGGCACATGCCGAGTGGAAACTACTCCACCAAGGAAACTTACAACATCCTTCATCAACAGAATCTAGGCCCAAAAAATCTCATCTAGAAAAATATATGGTTGGCTAATCTCTGGCCTAAAGTAACATTCTTCCTATGGCTACTCAGTAAATGAAGCATCCTCAAATGGGAGAATTTTTTGAAGAGGGGGTTTGTAGAACCCTCCAGGTGTCCCCTATGTCAGGAAAAATTGGAAACCATCAATCACCTGATGGACCAATGTCCTACCGCTAATTACTTGTGGGACATAATTGTTGTTTTATGTCGTCGTTCCAACCAAGTAAGGGGCAACATCATTAACACCATCAATAGCTGGACGAACAATCCTTACACCAACACTCTCCTGAACAGACTCTGGAAGATAATTCCGGGTATTCTTATCTGGAACATATGGAAGGAAAGTAACAATCGAATCTTCAAAGATAATCTTCCACATTAGAGTAGCTCTAGGCCTAGATACACCACAACCTCTCTGAAACTATGCCATTATATGCACGGATCCAAGAGGGCCTTCCCACCTCTGCAACAGAGCGCCACATATGGAATAACTGGCATATGAGTATAAATACCCCTCTAGATATCAATCCTAGAAGTGTTGGCAGAACCCCTGTCCCTGAAAAATGGAACCCCCCCCAGATGGCTTCTTCAAATGTAACTTCGATGGTGCGTCCAAAGGAAAACCCCAATACTTCATGGGCTAATCTATGGGCGGCCAAGTATTCCCCCTCATGGTCCAAGGAGGACCTTATCCGATTCAACCTAGAGTCTAGGGATCCCAAATCTGGAAAGTAGCAAGTAGCCAAAAGCAGATGATACAAAGTCATAGCTTCTGGGAGCTGCGCAGTGGCACTCAAGCAAGATTCTGGGAGGACTCCTGGAATCAGTTTCCGAGCCTATCCTCCATCTTCCCCAAACCTATATGGAGTGTAGCTCTACAAGGCAGGAAAAGACAGAATGTAAAACACTTCTGGATGGAGGACACCACCCAAGGTTATAGGAAATGGCTACACACAGACATATGGCAAGATGACTGGAACAATGAGTACCACACAGAAATTTGGGAGGAACTAAGCACCAAAAGAAAAATCAAAGTACAACTAGGACCTGATATCCTTCGTTAGGGGCACATTCTGAGTGGAAAATAATCCACCAAGGAAGCTTACACCATCCTTCAACAACAGAATCTAGGCCCAAAAAATCTCATCTAGAAAAAGATATGGTCGACTAATCTCTGGCCTAAAGTAGCATTCTTCCTATGGATGCTCAGTAAACGAATCATCCTCACATGGGAGAATTTTTTGAAGAAGGGGTTTGTAGGACCCTCCAGGTGTCCCCTATGTCAGGAAAACTTGGAAACCATCGATCACCTGATGGACCAATGTCCTACCGCTAATTACTTGAGGGACATAATTGTTGTTTTATGTCGTCGTTCCAACCAAGTAAGGGGCAACATCATTAACACCATCAGCAGCTGGACGAACAATCCTTACACCAACACTCTCATGAACAGACTTTGGCAGATAATTCTGGGTATTCTTATCTAGAACATATGAAAGGAAAGTAACAGTCGAATCGTCAAAGATAAATCTTCCACATCAGAGTAGCTCTAGGCCCGAATACATGATAAAATCTCTGAAACTATGGCCTTAGATGCATGGATCCAGGAGGACCTTCCCACCTCTGCAGCAGAGTGCCACATATGGAATAACTGGCATATGAGTATAAATACCCCCCTGGATATCAATCCTAGAAGTGTTGGCAAAACCCCTGTCCCTGAAAAATGGCACCCCCCCCACCCAAATGGCTTCTTCAAATGTAACTTCGATGGTGCGTCCAAAGGAAAACCCAAAAATGTAGGATTCAGAGGCATTATTAGGAATTCTCAAGGCAAGCCTCTCCAGATTTACTTCGGTAATATGGGATGGGACAATAAAAATTCTGTGGAGTTGGAGGGGCTTATTCAGGGTATTCAAATCGCAATTGAGTTTCACAACTTCCCGCTGGAAATGGAGGGAGACTCGCAAGTTATAACTATGGCAGCCACAAGAATCCTCCATGGAACGTCGTCCTCAAAGGTATCCACCAGCTCGAGGTTAGCCCATAGGCTCAAGCTTCTGGAATTGATGATACACAATCATATAGCTATCACTTTTTACCATGTTCGAAGGAAAGCAAACTCAGTTGTGGATCTCCTTGCGAACAAAGGGGTGGCAAGCCACTGAGAGCTATATCACTCCAACCTAACCCAGGTAGAGGAGGATTCCTTAAGAGATGAATGTCACACCCTCATTAAAAAGGATCTTCTCCCCCCGGATGCGGGTGACAGAGGTGGCACGAATGATAATCATCTCTCCCATACCCTTGAGGATAGAGATCTTCTGCGCAGAGCCTCACCCACTGCAGATCCTCCAATTGTTAGCCATTCGCACGAGACAAACGGGATAAGGCATGATGATGAGACGTTGGGTACAACACTGCCCTCTCGAGGGTACCCCTCTGCGGCAATCATCATAAATGATTAACATGATTGAACTGACTATCAGCCATACTCTTCCCTCAATCCTGCTCAGGAAATTGGTTATGGCACGCAACTACGTGCGAGGCGCACTCATTAGCATCCCCATCGCATGTTTCCCAGACCTTATAAAAGGATAAGCCATTAGCCCAGAGAAACTCACAGTAAATTCCCTCTGTATTTCCTCTTGATTTTTCTTTGGCACCCCCTGCGACTCCAACCCGCCACGCAGCCCTCTTCCTAGTACTGTGCTACGCAGAACCCCCTAGGCTGTGTCTACCTAATCTGCACATATCATCCCTAACCCTTCTGCTTCCCTTGTCTTCAACATTGTCTGTCCCCCTATTGCACACCCTTCCTTTGAAGCCTCTCCCTTGCCTCATCGAGAAATGGCTCCCTGATTGCGCCAAAGAACCATCTGAGGTGGATAGAGAGGGGCTCTCTTGGATGTTACCACCATGGAGCGGAAAACCTTTTGGAGTCTATTGAAGGCTCCTCCTCTAGCATCTTTGCGAGACAGAGCCTCGATCCTAAACAGGAGGAAGAATTTCTGGTGAAAGCTGTGCAGAGAGGTAGTTGCGGCCCCCAGAATTCTACCATCGCGCACAAGGTGCACCCCCCGCCTCGCAAGATTGATCTGATATCGGCCTAGGTGGAGGAAGATGAAGAATCTAATGTTTGGATTATGGATTCTAAAGGAAGTTGGACACGCGTCCCTGACACTGAGGATCCGAAGTCCCCCATCCTCTGCACACCTGTCCCCAAACCTATGGGTCTAGTGGCATATTCTGAGGAAGCGGCTGCGCAGGCATACACCTACCCAATAGAGGAGGTAGTACCCGATAATGATGATGAAGCTGAATATTGAGGACTGCGAAGCTGCTCAGTTCTTCCTTTGTTTTTTTCAAGCATGCTACTACCAGGGAATATTAAGCTATACTCTTGCTTCTGCATATTTTGTAATATCTAGATACATCAACTTTGCTGCGCATTTTGTAATCTCCTGTCTCAAGTACTTTCCGAGCTGGTTTCCTCCACGAAGGAAGCCCCAAAACCGAGAAACTAAGGCCGGGATTGGTTAAGCACAGCTTTTCAACCCCACCTATAGCATTTGTAATGTTTATTTCCTCGAAATAATATAGAATAACCTAATTTACCAAAAAAAAAAAAATCGTCATTGATTCTTGAAGATATTGGTTAATTCATTCCATGAATTTATATAATTTTCTTGTAACTTCTTGAACCATATTGTGACATTTCCCTCTAAATATCGAACAACGGTCTTGTATAAACATCCTCATGTTCAATGTTCGTATTATTTGAAAAATCAAGGAATGCAACCAAATGATCTTATGCAGATGGCCCTGTTTATCCATTAAATCTGGGTAAGTGTTTCAAATACCTTCAGGAAGATCATGGAGTTGGGTTGATGGTGGAAGTACTAATGTTGCATACCAAGTTGTTACAATTGGCCCAAATCTAGCCATTTGATGTTATAGTAATACTTTCTCTATAGGAGAGACAACTTTGTTGGAATATGATTCACTAGTAGAAAATGATGAAATTAGTGACTAGGTGACTAAAAAGTTCATCACCGCAATTATTTCAAGTGAATTACTACTAAATTTAAGCAATTTTAAGCAATCTAACTAAAAATGACTAACTTAATGACTGATTTTGTCTAGGGATACAATATGCAACTAGATAATAAGTGACTAAACTAAAAGTGACTAACTTAAATGACTAATTTAGTCTAGGAGTAAAATATATGAGTATATAATAAGTGAAAAAATTAAAAATGATTAACGTAAATAATTATTATAGTCCAAGAATAAAAATATGACCATATAAAAAGTACATGGATATGAATTAGTCATTTATGTTAGTAATTTTTAATTGTGTCACTCCGGAAATGGAAAATTGCAATTTTGATACCGAAGTGTTACATTTCACTACATGGGTCTCTTAATCCATATGTAGCGTTAAAATTTAGAGGCAAAGGGATATCTAAATCCATCAACATAGAATATTCATTAAGGTCCAATGATGAGGCTCCAAGACCCAATCGTGGTGTGAAAAACCTATGAATGGAAGACACATCCCTCATAGAGACCAAAAAATATCCCTTAGAGAATATAGTTAATGTGGTGATTTGAAGCCTTTTTAATGGACATTGATTATTTAGGACTTAAGTCCATTTTGTTTATTTCCTTCCTTGGCCATAGTAAAGGCCATGATATCTATTCTTATTATGCAAAACATACTATATGGCCATGTTCTCAACTATATGTTTTTTTCATGAAATTTTAACATGAACTATTAACCTCTAACACTGAATTAAAATTAAAACAATTATAATCATTTTACTAATATTAAAAATAAAATAATTTAGTGCATTTATCTCTTATTTGTACTTAGTGCAATGCTCATGTTTTCAAATTCTATCACTCATAAAAAAAACTATGAAACATAAGCACCTACAACATGTCATCGCTTATATTTACACTCACCTACTCCAACACTTTGTATAACTAAGATAAAAGAAAAGAAAAAAAACAACTAAGAGAACAACCACAACACAAATCTAGGCAACCATCGCCATTATGCTAGACCACAATCAAATAAAACCAATAGAGTATCTCCAGTTTTTGCAAAACCTTCCCACGCAATCGCCGAAATATAATGAATTATTAAAATTTAAATTAAGATATCGTTGTGCCCTAATGTTGATGTTAGCAGAAGTGTTATAAGGTGGGGAAGAAACTAAAGGAAGCATTTTTAATATCACAAAAGAAAAATATGGGAATATGTTTTTGATGAAACACTGTAATCTAACTATATATTCTAGTGCTTGGAAGGAGCTTTCAGAAATAACAACCCAAACTAGTTGTTACTCGATGTATTTAACATCCATTTGGATATTGTGAAAGCCCGAGTGGAGTTCTCTTGAATTGAATGAGATACGGTAGATGGGTATTTCACTGGTCCAAAAACTTCGCAGGGGTTTATGGTCTTGATGGTGTATTACTTGGGGGGAGAGACATGGGCTTGAAGTCTCTTGATGAAGGAATTTATTTTTGTTGAATATCATTTACATGATATGGGGGAGAAGGAATTGAAGCATTTGGTACCGAATAATTTGGGCAGCGGTGGTTGTTGCGACATCAATATAAAATGCAGGTGTAGGTGGATATGGAATTATCTGACTCATACATGCATGTTATCACTTAACTTATTCTTTTTCCTAGTGTCATTTCTATTTTTGGGGCTTTGGGGACGTTCTTTCTTGGCTTACATTCTCTCCTTTCGAGAAACCTTCCATGATCCCTTTTGGTTGTCAAGAGTGCTACGTGGGAAAATCCCTTCTTCAGAAAGAAGCGATCCCTCTATCCCAATCAGTGGGTCTAGTAACAACTGTGACAAAGGATATAAGCATCCCTAGTTTAAAATTGAAAAGTAAAGTGAGGGAGGGATATTGGCCTACCTCGCTCCTTATGCAATCATTTCCTCAGTGTCGATATCGATCCTTTCTCTTTCAGGCTTGTTCTTAGCTCTGCTTTCTACGTCTGAATACCTGTAAAGAAGGTCACATGACAAAAGATGAAATATGCATAGTATATATGTCCCAAAGAAAACTACATGATAGATTAAGGAGTATCATGTTAAATAAATTAACATTAACATATTTATGGGAATAAAAGTATACTTTGTATTATAAAATTAAACAAAGGGAAGCTTTACATCTGGGGCCTTGATGTTGAAAGCCTCCTTCGAAGTGGTAATACAAGTCCAAGCCACGTTCTTCGATTTATTCTCCTTCTTCATCAAATGGGGAGCATATGGGCACAATTTAGGCATAATTAAGTCAACCAACAATGCCCAACCAAGACTCTCTAGCATGGCACTCTCTTATAGCAGAGCTGAGGAGGTTAAGGATCCATTAATGATGGGGGGAATTCTTATCTCTAAGGGGAAAATATTTGGAGATAAGATCAAGGGCCAAACATGGGAGTATTAATCCATATCCCCAACCACCAAGTACCAAAACTCCATTCTTGAGAATTCTAGAAGATGAAGATTCTGCTCCATTTCTCAAGAACATGCCTAAAGAGGACCACCACGCATTTACAGATGAATTCTCGCGTTAGCAGTGTTTTTCACAGGATAGGGATAGGGTGACAAGTGTGATATCATAAAGGGAAGAACTATGTTGGGATTGTAAAATAGAGTTTTTTTACAAACTTTGCGGAAAAACTTCAAGAACCTTCTCTTTTAGGTCTTCAGGGATATCTCAGGCATACTATTCATGATGAACAAGTTTATACAGGTTTTCTCGCTTTGCGAAGTTTGTGGCATGGATGGCACAAAAGATGACACTTGGGATAACAACTGAGGAATGCGAAAAAATACTATGTAATAGAGAGGATAACAAAGGATATGGTATATCAGAGTTTATCATGGAAGAAATCCATTCGCATTGCATCCAATTGAGGAGGTAAATGTTCCTTTACATGCATGCGTAAGGTCCTCTTAATTTAATTTTCCCGGTAGGGAGATGACTTTGGAGGTTTATGAATAGCATCACTAATGAATTCATAATATAAAATGGCTAATTTCTTAGCTTATCAATCTGAACAGGATGGAATTTCAAAAGAAAAAAGATAAGCCTATCCTGTTGCTAATCTTATATTTACATGTGCAACAGCTTCTGATAGTAGTTACCCGAAAATTTTTGTGGCAGATCCTTTTCTCTATATTCAAGTGTGTCTTCTTCATTTCAATAGAGCCATCATAGTTTCTTGTTTTGGGTAATGGAATCAGAACCCTTCAAGGTCTTCATAGTTACAATTTTCGGATAATTCAATGTTTTAAATTATTTTAAATGCCAATGACGCCTTTAATCTCTTGGGAAAACATTTTTCACGTTTTTTAGAACTAAAATTATGCATTCTTGCCATCAACCTAATTTTATTTTTTTCCATAATATTCAATAAATGGTATTTATTAGTAATTTTATCTTTGTTACTAAGGAGATATGATTTTCATTTCAAAGTGATCACCTATAAAGGTGCTTTCAAGTACAAACTATAAAATATGGATTTTTATCTATCCCTGCTAACTTCTAGGATTTTTTCAACCTAAAAGTGAGAGACTAGTAGTATGTTGATTGTCAATCCCTAGTAAATCATATTTCTCATGGTTTGATCCATGGGTCAACACCATTCATACAAACTTCCATGTAACTATTCATTATTAACAAATAAACTTAAACTAAAAGATAAAGACAAAGACAACAAAATTTTGCTTTCTCCTGATAGTGCGTATTTGGTACCTATAAATATTCTTGATTACTGAATTCTTGATTGTTGATGAGTAGTTGAGTAGACTCTACATTTTCTTCTAGGTGGGACAATGAGAGGCATCATTTATCTTTTTTCGCAAGAGGTGCACCATCTTTGTTAGAGATTCTAGACTTCATATCGATTATACCCCCTTGAATATGATGGATGTGTAAGCCAGAATCCCTTGGTCCATCAAAATTATTTGCAGCCTGCTACAAATGTTCAAATTATGGGTCTTCATACTTGCTTTCAGCTATGGAATATTCCTATTTGAGGTGTCAGCATAAACTTTTATCATCTTTCCAAGAATTTCTGACTTCAATTCCAGATTCTAGAGGACCACAAATTAGGTCTCCCACAGTTCAACTTCATACCATCATCAATGACATGATTGCATTCTTCAACTACTTCTCCATAGCCTCTAAGAAATTCCCTACATTTCTTCAATCTACACATAATACGTTTTTCTCCTTTAACTAATCCAACATTATGATAGGTTGATTTTTCTATATACAATGTGAATTTTTTTAGAGGAATTTTTTATTGTTCTCTTAGAGTTCATACTTAGATAGAAGAATGAGGGCAGATCAAAGTTCTCCATGAGGTGACACTTATTTCTTATCAAATTTCTCCATGAGGTGACACCTATTTCTTACAGGGGTTGGTAATAAATTATGGATCATGAGAATACATAGGGTGATATGGAATTTTTTCCTTGCAATTCCCCTCGATTCTTTGATCTCAAGTGACATTCACTCGATTTAGATAATAGAATGATAATAATTACCACTAGCTTCATCCTCTCCTAAAGTTTGAGGAGTGAGCGAGGATGGGTGGGGTTGCTAATTCATGGCTTAATATGAATTGGAGAGGATGACCACTTGGATCTCCCACCAATGTATCTTGAATGATTTTTATCCGCTCTAATAATTTTAAGCTTCTCACTCTCAATGGATGTGAGGATGAAATTATTTTACATGTCCCTTGAAAATGATTCCTGTGACTGGTTTGTGACCTAGGAGGTTAATCATGGCCTTTTGTGTTCCTAGAAGATTAATCATTCTTCATTATATTACGTAAACTTGAACATTAAACACAATTGGAAATATCCTTCAAATACATGACCATTAAACAATATTGGCAATATACTCCATCCAAGAGCCACATTAATTTTATTGGTAAATATTAAAAATACCATTTTATCAAAAATATTTTGGGAAATCACATTATCATTTAAGGATCCGACGTGTTTCAAATTACTCAGTGTAGTTCATCATCAAAAGAATGATGATTATGTTGATCTAGATCATTCAATATAAATAATGCAGATATGCAACGATCATTGACAAAAACATAACAAGAAATTAATGAAAAAGAATATTAAGAAAATAAAATACTATTAGGCCTAGTTAAACAAATATTTAAAATAATTAAATTGAAAGAAAAATTAATAAAATAATAACAAAAATAAATAAATAAATAAAATAATAATAAAAATAGTAAAAATGGCACAAATAATATTAAACAAATAAAAATCAAAACCAATAAATTGTTGGGTATGTGTTATATTCTTTCTACGACTAGCCCCACGCGCTTTACATTGCGCCGGGCGCAGCAGGGGGGGCAGCAGCCCCCCCTGTCGGGGTTCGGGGCAGCGCCCCAGCAAAAATTGTTTTGGTATGCGGTCCCACTCATAGGTGGACCCACCCATGTTTTGTGCATGAGTTTGCACATGGTTTTGGGGTACGATGGTTTTTGGCCCCTGGTATTTTGTAGATCCGGTCAAGGGAACTACGGTTATGTTCTAATCTAGGGTTAATGGATTGGGGTTTATGTATGCTTCGGCATGTATATATATGTTTTGTAACACTAAAAGGAATATAATGAAAAATCAAGTTGGTCATCCCGATTTGGGATCTAGGGGAAAATCTCTGTGTTTATCTTTTTTATGTTTTATGCTCTCGCTATTGCTTTTTTTCTGTTATAAGATTTGTGTCTAGATAATTTCTGTTCAGGGTTAAAACCTACATTTGGTATCGGAGTTGTTTCGGCTTCAAGGGGACACGTTTGCTGCTGAGGGTTTTTTGTTCGGGCCTGAGGTAGACCCTGTTTAGTGGGAGATCTGCGGAATCGATTCTTGCGGTGAAAGAAGATGGCAAGCGGCGGAAAGATAGAGATCGAGAAATTTAATGGTCAGAGTTTTGAGTTGTGGAAGCTCAAGATGGAGGATCTGCTAGTGGATAAAGATCAGTGGATCGGGGTAGATCCAGTATAAACCAAGGGCAGTAATGGATGTTGGAAAAGCGGATCGGAAGGCTAAAAGCACAATGCGGTTGTGTGTCTCGAGATCGAGTATTGTTGAATGTATACGAGGAAGCTACGGCGAAGAATTTGTGGGAAAAACTTGGGACTTTGTACCAATCTAAGTCTCTGGTGAATAAGTTGTTCCTGTGGAAAAATTTGTATAACCTGAGGATGAAGGATGGAGACTCGATGACAGAGCATCTGAACGCCTTCAATACTGTGGTAAGTCAGTTGTCATCTGTTGATATTAAAATCTCAAATGAAGATAAGTGCATCAATTTTTTGTGTTCTCTACCAGACTCGTGGGATAGTCTGGTTATTGCAATAGGTAGCAATACAACTACCTTGAATTTTGATGACATTGTCTCAGCCTTGCTGTCGAAGGAAATGAGACAGAGAAATATGGAGGGTCAAAATGGAGATGCCTTATCTGTACGAGGAAGGTCCCAAAATAGAAACAAGAATAAGGTTTCGAGTGGGAGATATAAATCTAGAGGGAGATCTAAATCTCCTGGAAAGTTTGTAAAGGTGTGCTGGAAATGCGGAAAGGAAGGACACTACAAAAAGGAATTTAGATCTAAAGCTCATGAGAAAGGAAAGGGATCTGATGATGCTCCTTCTGCAGAGGCAAAAACCACCTTGGATGAAGGTGGGGATGTGTATTTGGCTTCTTCTTCAAATACACATGTATATCATGAGTCATGGTTGATTGACTCGGGTGAATCCTTTCACTTCACTCCCCATAGGGAGTGGTTCCGCGAGTATGAGAAATATGATGGTGGTGATGTCTTCCTAGGGGATGATAGGAAGGCCAGAATCGTCAGACGTGGAAAGGTCAAGCTGAAGCTGCAAGGTGGAAGGATTAGAACACTTCCTGGTGTTCTGCATATTCCTGCATTGGCCATAAATCTGATTTCTGTAAGCAAGATGGATGATGCAGGTGTAAAACAATGTTCGAGAAAGATGCCTGCAAGATGGTTCGGGAAGCACTGGTATTAATGCGGGGAGTTCGGATTGGAACTCTGTACAAGCTACAAGGTAGCACTGTTATTGATGGGTGTAACATTTCTGTGGTTCCTGAAAGTGGAGCGAAAAGCCTAGCTATCTTTGGAGAAAAGACCATGCTATGGCATCAAAGGCTTGGAAATATTGGAGGGAAGGGCCTTCAGATACTTCATAAAAATGGTATGGTAGAAGGTATGTCTAATTTCTCTCTGGATTTCGACTTCTGTGAACATTGTGTATATGGGAAGTAGAATCGGGTGAGTTTTCCTTCTAGTTCTAAGAGGGCGAACAAGATATTAGAACTTGTGCACAGTGATGTGTTTGGACCTGTGTCAGTTCCATCACTGGGAAAGTATGTGTACTATGTTTCATTCATAGATGACTTCTCAAGGAATATGTGGATATACTTCTGGAGGAAGAAATCTGAAGTATTTGACAAATTTAGAGAATTTAAGGCTCTGGTGGAAAACCAGACAAAGAAGAAGATAAAGGCGTTGAGGACAGATAATGGTGGGGAGTTCTGCAAGAGGGAATTTGAAGAGTTCTATTACAAGTGTGGTATAGCATGGAAAAAGACTACTCCATACACACCTCAGCAAAATGAAGTTGTAGAAAGAATGAACAGAACACTGATGGAAAAGGCAAGAAGCATGCTCAGTGGTACCGGGTTAGGACAAGAATTCTGGGCAGAGGCAGTGGAGACTGCATGTTACTTAGTTAACAAATCACCTTCATTAGCGTTGGAGGATAAGACTCCACATGAGGTATGGACTGGTAAGAAACCCTCTCTTTCACATCTAAGGGTATTTTGATGTGATGCATATGTACATGTTCCAAAGGAGAAAAGGACCAAGTTGGATAATAAATCTGAAAGGTGCATCTTTATTGGGTATAAGGATGGTTTAAAGGGTTACAAGCTTTGGAACCCAGAAAAAAGGAAGGTTGTGTACAGTCGAGATGTGGTGTTTAGAGAAGTGAAAGATGTTGTTAAACATGAATTCCTACCAAAGGAACCTGAGAAGATAGAGTTTGAGCTAAAGGAGGATGAATCGGACTCTACAATAGAAGAAGACTCAGAAGAGGAAGAGCCACAAACTCCAGCTTTGAGAAGATCAGTTCGGGAAAGAAGGCAACTAGAAAGGTATAGTCCATCTGCTTTCTGTTCAGGTTTTGCCTTAACTATAACTAATGATGATCCCAGAACTGTCAGGGAGGCAGTAGATTCCGAGGATGGAAAACTCTGGAAGGAGGCCATGGTTGATGAAATGGCATCCTTGCACAAAAATAAGGCATGGGATCTGGTGGAGTTGCCGGCTGGAAGGAAGCCCATTGGGAGCAAATGGGTGTTTAAGAAGAAGATGAATGTAGAAGGCAAGGTGGAGAAATACAAAGCTTGGTTGGTAGCGAAAGGTTATTCCCAGGTGCCGGGAATTGATTTTGGTGATAATTTTTCTCCTATTGCCAAAGTCACTTCTATTAGATTACTTTTATTTGTTGTCGCTGCATTTGATTTTGAGATAGAACAGATGGATGTGAAGATAACATTTCTTCACGGGGATCTAGAAGAGGAGATCTACATGAAGCAACCTGAAGGTTTTATGGTGAAGGGTAAGAAAGAACTGGTATGCGGGTTGAAGAAGTCTCTGTATGGGTTAAAACAGTCACCAAGGATGTGGTATCAGAAATTTGATACCTATATATGGGGACTTGGCTTCACCAGAAGCAAGGAGGATCACTGTGTTTATTTCAAATTAATTGGTGACCGTGTTATTTATTTGGTCTTGTATGTGGATGATATGTTGTTGATTGGAAATGACAAAGAAATTATCCAAGATTTGAAGACCCATTTGTTCTCCAAATTCGACATGAAGGATCTTGGTGCTGCAAACTATATTTTGGGCATGGAAATTAAGAGAGATCGGGCAAAGAGGAAGCTCTGGTTAAACCAGAGGAAGTATGTCGAGACTATATTGCAGAGATTCAATATGCAGGATAGTAAACCGGTAAATGTTCCTATTCTTGTAGGTGTAAAGTTGTCTACTAAACAGTGTCCCAAGACACAAGAAGAAGAGGAGGATATGTCCCGTGTTCCATATGCAAGTGCAGTGGGTAGCCTGATGTATGCAATGGTTTGTACTAGACTAGACATTTCACATGCAGTGGGAGTATTGAGCAGGTTTATGTCAAACCCAGGGAAGGAGCATTGGACAGTAGTGAAGCGGGTTTTCAGATATTTACGTGGCACTAGTGATTATGGCTTGTGCTACCAAGGAAGACCAGGATTAGAAATAATGTTGGACATTCGTGGTTTTGTTGATGCAGACTGGGCTGGAGATTTGGACCAAAGAAGATCTACAAGTGGGTATGTGTTTAGCCTATTTGGAGGCGCAGTCAGTTGGATGAGTAAAAGATAGTTTGTAGTGGCTCTTTCAACTACAGAGGCAGAATACATAGCAGCCACTCATGCAAGCAAGGAAGCAATTTGGTTGCAGAGATTGTGTTCAAGTATGGGGTTGGTAAAACAAGCTATAAGGATAGACTGTGATAGCCAAAGTGCAATTTTCTTGGCTAAGAACCCTGCTTATCATTCAAAGACAAAGCACATTGATGTTCAATATCACTTTGTTAGAGATGTGGTTGAGGCTAAAAGGGTGTTGCTGGTAAAGGTGGACACTTTGAAGAATGTTGCAGATGCATTGATGAAGTCTGTGAGCACTCAGAAGTTCTCTTGGTGTAGAGAAACAATGGGTGTTGAAGAATTAGCCCAATGACTAAGCTCTCCTGTGGCCCCCTGTGGAAAGAAAACAACAAGTGGGAGAATGTTGGGTATGTGCTATATTCTTTCCACGACTAGCCCCATGCGCTATACGTTGTGCTAGGCGCAACAGGGGGGTCACAGGGGGGGCGACAGCCCCCCCTCTTGGGGTCTAGGACAACACCTCAACAAATTTTTTTTGGGTATGCGGTCCCACTCATAGGTGGACCCACCCATGTTTTGTGCATGAGTTTGCACATGGTTTTGGGGTACGATGGTTTTTGGCCCCTGGTATTTTGTAGATCCGGTCAAGGGAACTATGGTTATGTTCTAATCCAGGGTTAATGGATTGGGGTTTATGTATGCTTTGGCATGTATATATATGTGTTGTAACACTAAAAGGAATATAATGAAAAATCAAGCTGGTCGTCCCGTTTTGGGATCCGGGGGAAAATCTCTGTGTTTATCTGTTTTATGTTTTATGCTCTCGCTATTGTTTATTTTCTGTTATAAGATTCGTGTGTAGATAATTTATTTTCAGGGTTAAAACCTACATAAACCTAACCAAAAAAACCATAAAATTAATTTACCATTTTCAATAAAGTATTATTAATTCATTCAAAACAAAATTAACAAGAGTTAAAATAAAAACCAAAACAACAAATCAAAACCAAATAAATCCCTACTAAAACTAATAAAATAATAACAAAAAATAAAATAAAAACCAAAAAACTCACCCATAAAATAATATTAATAAAACTATATATAAAAACAACAAAAATGAAATAAAAATAAATAAAAATAAAATTTGACAAAAAAAGCATACACTAAAATACTATTAATTTGAAAACATAAACTAAAATAATTTTTAATTGATTAAATATTTTTATTTTTTAATATAAAAAATGGATTAGCTATTAAAAATCCAAATATTCTTTAAAAAAAAAAAAAAAATTCCCGCCAAGCAACTTTTATATAAACCTAACATAGTTTAACAAATCTATCCATGAATGGAATGACGGAAGATGGAGGCCAGGGCAAAACCCTAGCTATGGCGACTTGCACTCTCTTGGATGGCGAACTCACACCAAAATGAGTCTCGGGATGTGCTATGGGAGGCCATGCGGGCCACCACTTCATTGCCATCCTTGGCTTGCACTTTTTACCAGGCTTATTATCTGACCTCGGTTCCTCCATTATTGTCGGGCAGGGCTTTATTACTCTTAAGTTTTAGCTCGGGAGCAATCTGTGACTCTATGAATCTGTGCCTTTCACCGACCGTTCGAAGCTTGGGGGGTCAATTCGACCTGCATCGACAGTATCGTTATCACCGACGCTTTTTACTCTGCTGGTGGCAAAGGGCATATCCCTCTCTCATTTTCCTTTTTGCACCCGTTTACCCTAACTAACCTCGAAACTGTGTAATTGGTTTAACTATTTTCAGGTGTTTTTTTTTCTTTGCTGGATAGTGACCATGATGGATGATGAAGTGGACTATTCGGAGGACCCTTTAGAACATGTCAAGATTTTCACTCAGCATTATTTCCTTATTGACGCGGTGCTGGAGGACACAACGGACTTTGATAAGGAAGATGTGGAGGCAGAGAATGGTGGGTCAGAATTTATTCCTCCACTGTCGATGGAGAGCCCGCAGAATCCAGCATTGGGTTCAGAACCCCTCCTGCAAAATGTGACCTCTCTGGTTTTTTCCATCCCCTCACCATCCATTTTGAGAGCTTGGGAGAAATAAGCTTAGGAGACGTCGTAACCCTTTGTTACTCCTGGTATTCTGATGTGATTGGGGGTTGCTCTTCACACAAGGAGATTCACTTGGTATCGATAGACTCATGCTACAAGGTGGGATTCTGCTCTCTACTTATCAGGAAATACCGAAGATTCAAATATCGACCATCACCTCGGGTTGCTTTGAAGGTATACCAACCTCGACTCAACCACAGGATGAATCGAGAGCTTCTGACTCTGATGAAGTAGTCGAACCAGTGTGGACCTCGCCTACTAGACATCCTCATTGTGAAAAGAGGAAACAGAGGTGTACGCGAAGTTGGGCTAAGAAGGATTTCTTTATCAGCTAAGAAGTGAGTATGGAGGAGGTCGTGCACAAATATCATACTGTCCTGGTAGGCAGAGTCCGCGGTAGAAGCTACACCAGTGCTCGAATTAAGATATGGATAGTAGAAATATCGGGCAATTATCTACCACTACTTCTACCACTGCTTCCGGGGGTACTCACAATGAATAGGGGTTGGTTTGCACTTATCTTTCCGCAGGCAGACATGGTGGAGTGGGTGCTATCCAAATACTAGCACATCAAGATGAACTCGGTTTTGTTGAAGCGTTGGACACCCTTATTTGACCCAGACAAGGAGAAAGCAGGGGCAGGTCCTATCCAAGTTAGACTACCAGGACTCCCTCTCCATTTATGGAACGAAGCTCTTTTCAAATCCATTGGAGATGATCTGGAAACTTACCTAGACCACGACAGGTCCTACCTAGACTCTAGGAATATTTCGATGGCTAGGATACTTTTTTTTCTGGACACGAAGGATGGACTCTTTGAAGCATATAATATTCATTTCAACAATACAATGAGGTTGTAAATACTGGATTATGAAGGGGTACCCTTCAGATGTTGAAGATGTCATGCAGTCGGGCACTTATTTAAAGAGTGTCCTCTTATTGAAGCGCCAACGACTCCTCCCAAGATTCTGGTTCATATGGCCACTTATACTGAAGATGGTGGAGTATCAAAGAACCAACCCGACCCAGATCATTTTGAGGGTGTCTCTGCACCTGCTGGACACTCTATGCCCCCCATTTCTCAACCGCAGACTTAAAAAGGCACCACTCTTTCACCTCTTCTTCAAAGAATGCCACCGAGTATTTCTACCACCCTCTCTGAATCGAATTTTAATTCATTGATTTTTACTTCTGGCATTGAATGTTTTGTAGTGCATCATGGTACTGCCTCAGAAAACTATATAATGAATCCCCTAAACTGCCCTATTGCATCTACCCCTCCATTTGTTCCTCCCACGGCTCCCATAACCTTGTATGATGATTTATGTCCCAATTCGACTCATTCATCTGACGGTATTTCTAGGGGGCATCCTTACAATCTTAGGTCATCTTCCCACACTCTTGAATTGAAATCATTCAGCCTTGGGGAGGATTCTAGGGGTTAATTCCAGAGATATATGTGAGGGCAACCCTCTTCATTGACCAGAGCCATTCGAAAAGCTGGACTAGAGGTTGCGGCGAGCACTCAATATTCTATTGAGCGGGTTCTTGGAGAAAAGAACACCCATGGAAAAGGTGATCCATGATTTTCCTCTCCTTTAATTATTGAGGTTTATGCAGCCCTAATAAAAAACTAGCCCTAAGAGCCCTATTGGAGCGTGTTAAGATTGATGTTTTATTCCTTCAAGAAACCCTTGGAGCTAGAGCTTATGTATCTCAAACCCTTGCTGCTATCTTGTTCGATTGGACCTTCCAGATGATCGATGCTAGGGGGAGATCTGGTGGGTGTGCCATTGGGCTCAATAAAAGATCGATTATTGTTCATGGATGGTGGGGAAGGGATGGTATTATTGGAGCTTATATTACCATAAGGGATTATGATAGTATGATCACTATGATCAATATCTATGGACCTTGCCATCACTGAGAGGCTTTCTGGGAGGATTGGATGCATAGCTCCATCATGTAGAGAGACAACAACATTATGGGGGGGGGGGATCTCAATTTATCCATTGGGCTCTCTGAGTCCCGGGGTCCGAGTGCCATCCCGGATTCTCTATCTGATTAATTTATCAATCTCATTATTGCTGCTAACCTACTGAACCTGGCTATGCCTAAGAAATGCCTGACTTGGAGGAATAGGAGGACAGGCAATGCAACCACGGGTAGGAGACTTGATATATTCCTTATTAAATCATCTTTAGCAGAAAAATTTGATTCGGCTCGGCAATGGGTTGGTACTGGGAGATCCTCATACCATTCACCTATTTATTTTGAATTTTTGAAGGGTATGCAAAAGCCTCGTGCTCCCTTCAAATTCAACTCTGCCTGGTTGGAAGAACAGGAGTTTCGGTCTATGGTAATTAAAGATTGGATCCATTGTGCTCACCTTCCTACACAGGATCCTGCGAGAGTACTCTATGGCAACTTGGCCCGACTGAAATATCATACCATTATCTAGGCAATACATAAGAAAATTAGAGAGAAAGAATCACTTGAAAACATTGAGCAGGAGATTGGCTTATTAACTGGACCAGAACTTACTAGTTTCAGCTCATCAAAAGCAAAAGACAGATTGATTGCATCAGAAATGGAAAGAACTAAAATTCTTTGTGCTCAGGAGGAGGAGTGGACGCTCAAAACGTAGGGCAATATGGCTGCAGGCTGGGGATGATAATACCAAGTTTTTCCAGCAATGTGCTAAGGGACGTCAGATTGTTAATACCATTTGGGACCTATCGGATAACAATGTTTGAGTGGATCATACACACAACCAACTGGCTGAAATGGGTATTGATCACTTCTCTACATATACACAACCAACTGGCTGAAATGGGTATTGATCACTTCTCTAGACTGTAAAGGGCTCCAGAGAATGCCAATATATTGGAAATTATGGATATTTCCAGGACTTTGCATATATTTGTTGATGTGGTTCAGATGGAGGAACTCAATGTACCTGTCACATTAGGGGAGGTTGAAGGGGTACTGAAATGGTTTAAGAAGGACAAAAGTCTCAGGCCCGATGGATGACTGATTGAATTTTATCTATCTTTCTTTGATATCATCGCAATGGACCTTCTTCAATTCATAAAACATAGCAGGACCATTGGCTAGATTTATGATGGATTTAATGCCACTTTCTTAGCCCTCATCCCCAAGGTGGAGAAACCCCTGTCTTTTCATGACTTCAAACCAATCTCTCTTTGTAACTGCATATACAAGATTATATCCTAAGTAATTGAAAATCGCATTAAACCCATCCTCTCCAACCACATTGGACAAGAACAATTTGATTTCCTTCCTCATAGAAAAATCCATGATGCCATTGGCACTGCTCAGGAGGCTTTGCATTCCATCAAACTCAGGAATCCAAAAAATATCGTCCTCAAGATTGATTTGGCCAAAGCATTTGATTGTGTCAAGTGGGATTATTTGAACCTTATACTTCTTCATATTTGATTTCCCCCTGCTTTCACACATTGGATTATGGGTTGCATCACCAATGCCTCATTTAGTATTATGATCAATGGGGCTGCTACTGATTTCTTTCATGTTGGGAGGGGTCTCAGGCAAGGATGCCCCATCAAGGCCAAATATGAGAGTTCTATCTATGGGATCATTATTAATGATTTGGTACAACTGACACATTTACTGTTTGTTGATGATGTTATAATCTTTCTGGATGGTTCTTGCCAGGATAACTCACAATTTCATAATATCCTCAAATTATTCAGTAAGGCAACTGGTTTGAGCACGTGTAACAACTTAATATTTGATTAATCCAAAGGTAATTTATTTCATTCAAATGTGTATAGATCATGATATGACCTAGTAATTTTCAACTGAAGTTCGTCCATGATAACTTTAGGCATCATATAATTGGAGGCTCCATAGTTTAATATACAATTGTACAAAAGAAAATCATGAAATTTTAATGTAACATAGAAAGGAGGCACACTTTTATCAATCACATCTGAACTAGGCCCAAAAACAACTAAAGGCTTCACATCATGTAGGCTAATTACATCTCTTTCATCATCTATACTTGAAGATTTTATCCATTTGGAGACTTGTTCTTTATAATCTAGATTCCTTAAAATTCAGATAAGGGAATTGGAATCTTTTCCCTTTTTAATTCTCTTTCAACATTAAAAATAGTTTGAACAAATTTTTCAATAGAAGAGTGGACTTGTGACTGATTTTGAGGTTGGACAGATGGTGCTTTAATAGTTTTCTTTTGAGGCTTATGAAAGGTATCTTTTTTACCGTTCTACCAGGACCGTGTCTAGGTCTTAGGTCATATATCCTATTCAGTTCAGCAATGAGAAATTCAAAAAAGGCTTGGTATTTAGAAACTTGGAGGAATCTTTATTTTGAAATAGAGGCTGATCTTGACCAATAGGGACCATAACATTTTGAGAAGATGGATCTTCAAAATTATTTATATCATTTGTGATAACTAGAAAAAATTCTTCAGGGTCTTGATCATAAATCATTAATGGTGGTTGAATTTGTTGATCAGTATTTGGTATTTGTAAAATTTGAGGCAGGAAAGGTCTTATATATTGAAATGGAGGTCTATTTGCAACCTGTTGGGATACTCTGGGCTGAGTTTCCATTCTTGAAATTTGGTTGGAAAAATTTCTTGATAAAAAGGTTATTTCATCAATTTTGTGTTCTTCTTCTTTATTCTTTGATGATGAAGTGCTTCCCTCTCTAGCTTTCATTTTTCTTTCAGATTTGTATGCCTTTGCTTTCAATTTACTAGATGTTGATCTGTTCGCTTCTACTTCAATTTCATTGTTTGAATGTCTACTAAGGTTTCAGATTTTCTTTCTCTAAACATTACAATAAAATCATCATCAAATTATTTATAAAATCTAACTTTACCTGCAATGATTGGGGCTTTACAATCTGGTGGCATCTTATTGTAAATATTATTATACATTTTGATAAAGTCTACAATAGGTTCACCAGGGTTTCTTTTCAAGTCTTCAAATTTTATTAAATAGTAAACAATATCCTTTTTAATTTGTCACTGATTCTTAGAAAAACCCTAGCGGAGCTCTGCACCAAGCCAACTGCCATGACCTAGGGTTTGGTAAGTTTGTTCCACGAAGATTTTGAATGGACACAAACTATAGATTGTTAGCATTACCTTTCAGATACATGAAGTTTCACCAACATGGGCATCTCTTCAGAGATTGTCCCCTAAAAAAAAATCAGTGGTTGAAAAAGAATCCAACGATTAGGAAGCAGAAGGATTCATGAAGGTAGCAAGTAAGAAAAGGTACAACAAGAGAACCACCCCTCATTAGAATAAAAAAGGACCTGTGACTAGTAATAGCTTCGTAGCTTTAAATCAGCTAAATGAGAATGAAAATGAACAGTCAACGAAGTCAGGCACACCTCTATGGAGCAGGCCTAGTCCTCAAAAGCTCAACAGAACAAGGTCCCTCTTGAGACCTTCCTGAAACCTCAATATACTAGCTTTGTAGGGGAAAAACCTGCATCAAAAGGCAAAGAAAAGATGATGGGGACGATCCCAGAAGCCATGGAGGAAGAACTAGAAAGCATTGACCTTGAGGGCCTGGATCTCATAGGGTTAGAGGATGCTTACAATAAGAAGGATTTTAGATCAATATCGGAGCAAGAGATCCAAAAGATGGAATAAATCCTTGCTCGAGTGTAGCAACTCCCATCTCTGGGTATTCAAGGGGGTACGCTCATAAACACAAAATACTTCATGAAAGAGTCCTGCAAAAGGGGCAGAAAAAAAAATCTACAAAGAACAATAGAAATAGGCAAAGAAATGGTGGATTCAGGGCGATTCCCCGAGTTGATAAGATTCTTCGCCTACACCACCAATCCCACCCAATGAAGATCATCTCCTGGAATATAATAGGGCTCAATAGCCCCACTAAGCACAGAAAAATAAAGAAAATAATTACTGAGGAATGCCTTGCAATATTATACATGCAAGAAACCAAATGTTCCAGCTCTACTCTGGATACAATCTTCAAAACAATATGGAAAGGTAGAAATACAATAGCTGTTGATGCCAATGGTGCGTCTGGAGGCCTGACAATCATCTGGAACCCCAAAATCATCTCCCTAGATATATTTCATGCCAACAAGCACTTTATTCAAGCCAAATTTCACCTGATTTGCATAGATATCCATGGTCTACTCACAAATGTCTACTTTCCCTAGAATATCCATAAGAAAATAGAGCTTCTGGATAACATAGATAAACTAAATAAAAAAAGAGCCTTTCCACTTTGGCTCTTGGGAGGAGACTTCAATATGATAATAAATCTACAGGAAAATAAATGAGGAAGGATGTATATGGACCTAGAAAATATTGTATTCAAAAACTTCATTCAAGGAAAACACCTCATTGATCTTCAAACCTCCAATGGAATCTTCACCTGGAATAATAAAAGAGGAGGTTCCCACCAGATAGCCTTAAGACTAGATAGATTCCCCATCACAGAAGAATTCATCTGTCTGGGGGTTGACATAGCTGCTACCATCATCCCCACGGTAGGCTTTGACCACTAGCTAATACAACTTCAATGGTTACGACAAGGTAAGCATGATCCCAAACCTTTTCCCTTCGAACACTGCTCGCTACGACGCCCATGGTTCAAGGAAATGGTCTCCAAATGGTGGTCCTCCCTAGTACCTCTGCAAGGCACTAAAATGCTCCAGTTCTAGACAAATCTGAAAATTCTCAAAGGAAAACTGAAGGTATGGAACAAATCAACCTTTGGAAATATATTCACTGACCAAAAAAAGCTGGAGAAAAAAATGAAGAAGTTCCAACAAACTATTATCCAGGAAGGACGCTCTACTGAGTCAAATAGCTAGGAGAAGACCCTAACTACTCAGATGGAAGAAAGAAGGATCCAGGAAGAAATACTATGGAGACAAAAATCAATAATCTGCTGGCTTAAAGAGGGAGAACGAAACAACAAATTCTTTCACTTATCCACCATTCAGCACAGGATGTAACAGAATCACCGTCCTCAAAAACCAAACTGGAGAGCAGTTGGAAATGCAAGAGGACATTACAAAGGAGTTGCACAACCACTTTAAGAATATTTTTCAAGAACCCAATCATCATAGGCATGAGGCCATTGGGAAAATCACCCAACACATTCGAAGATGATAACGGATGAATACAACCGATTGATGCTCAAAGCCACCACCGTGACTAAGGTGCAACAATCAATCTTCCAGCTGAAAGCTAGGAAAGCTCCAGGTCATGATGGATTTACCACCAACTTCTTCCACTTCTTCTAGGACACCATCCAAGACGAAGTCTAGGACATAGTGGAAGAATCGCGCACCACTCACTAGCTTCTTCTAGTGCTTAATGCCACCTTCATCACTCTGGTTCCAAAAGAAGACAATGCAACCTCTCCAAGTAAGTACAGACCTATATCTCTCTGTAATGTCATTTAAAAAATAATCTCCAAATTTATTGCTAATAGGCTGAAGTAGCTCCTCCCCGTAATCATCTCCCTGGATCAACCAAGTTATGTTGAAAGCGGGAAAATTCTTGATGACATCATCTTAACCCATGAGGTCATTCACTCTCTCAAATCCTCCAAAAAACCTGGCATGCTTCTCAAAATCGATCTCTCCAAGGCTTTTGACAAACTCAGCTAGGATTATATCAAAAAAGTACTCATAGCCTTTGGCTTCAACCACACCTGGGTACGATGGATCATGAGTCTCATCACCTCTCCTTTTCTTTCCATTTTGGTCAATGGTATTCCCTCTGCAACTTTTAATCCCTGAAGAGGAATCATACAAGGGGATCCTCTTTCACCC